>CM024271.1:13545033-13721824 GCA_013621005.1 Aeschynomene evenia
GCTCTGGAGCTTGTTTCAAACCATAGAGAGCCTTTGTAAGCTTGAATACATGATTTGGGAATGCATCATTCACAAACCAGGAGTTGTTTTACATAAACTTCCTCAGAAAGGTATCCATTCAAGAAGGCAGACTTAACGTCCATCTGATAGAGTTTGAAACCTTTGTGTGCAGCAAAAGCTAGCAACATTCTGATAGCTTCCAATCTTGCGACTGGAGCGAAAGTTTCATCATAGTCTATCCCTTCTTGTTGGTTGTACCCTTGAGCAACCAATCTTGCCTGTTTCTCACGACTTGACCGTTTTCATCAAGTTTGTTTCGAAACACCCATTTAGTCCCAATGACACTCTTGCCTTTGGGTTCTGAGTCAGTTTCCAAACTTGATTTCTCTCGAATTGGTCAAGTTCATCCTGCATGGCATTTACCCAGCTAGGATCATCTAACGCCTCTTCTATGGAATCTGGTTCAAGTTCAGAGACCATAGCAAGATTTGTATAGTTCCTTCTGGTTCTCACGCCACTTTCTGGATTGCCCAAGACTTCATTCTGAGAGATGTTCTTCAAGTCTCTTGAACCTCTGATCCCTTTAGGAGTAGGGTTCTGAGAACGAGACACAGAAGGTTCTCTTTCTGAGTCATCAGAAGCTTGTCCTTCTGAGAATCTAGGTTCCATTGTATTTGGAGAGGTAGATTCTCTAGGTTCTGGAGCTTTGATGATGTTACTAGATTTTTCTTTAGATGAAGATGATTGTTCCATGGGTTGGAAGTCAGTCTCATCATCTATAAGAATTTTCCTTTTGGCTTTCTCAGAAGAGATGTTGAGTTTCTCAAATTCATCTTCTAAGTTAGCATCTTTCTGAGACAGGTCCTTACTAAGTTCTTTGAACTCAATATGGATTGTCTCTTCAACACATTTACTCCTTTTGTTATATACTCTGTAAGCTTTAGAGACTGAGGAGTATCCTAGGAAGTATCCATCATCGACTTAGGATCAAACTTAGAGAGTTTGTCCTTTGTGTTGAGAATGAAACAAGAAAAACCAAATACATGGAAATAAGAAATGTTTGGTATTTTATTCTTCCACAGCTCGTAAGGTGTCTTTTTCAGAATTGGTCTCAGAAAGACTCGATTCTGAATGTAGCATGAAGTATTAACTGCTTCAGCCCAGAAACCTTTTGAAAGTCCACTTTCTAAGAGCATTGTTCTTGCCATCTCTTGAAGGCTTCGATTCTTCCTCTCAGCTACTCCATTTTGTTGAGGAGTTCTGGGAGATGAGAATTCGTGAGCAATCCCCAGATTTTCACAAAGCTTTTCAAAAGCATGATTCTCAAATTCACCACCATGATCTGATCTAATGGCATGAATGTGCGAATCCTTTTCAGTTGAAACTCTTTTTGCAAATGCTTTGAACTTCTCAAAAGTTTCTTCCTTAGAAGCTAGAAAGAAAACCCAAGTGAATCTGGAGTAATCATCCACTATGACAAGACCATAGCGTTTTCCAGAAAGGGAAGCCGTTCTGGTTGGTCCGAAGAGATCCATGTGGAGCAGTTCCAGTGGTTTCTGAGTAGAAATACCACTTTTACTGGGAAAGGAAGCCTTGGTCTGTTTCCCTTTTTCACAGAAGTCGCAGGTTGCATCCTTCTGATACTTAATTCTGGGAAGGCCCTTTACAAGTCCTTTCTGAGAGAGTTCAGAAAGAAGTCTCATATGGGCATGACCAAGTTTCTTATGCCATAGCCATTTGTCTTCTTGGACAGAGACAAGGCATTCCACATTTTGATCCTTTAGATCATCCAGATGGATAACATAAATGTTACCAACACGTTTTCCTTCCAGAACGACCTTGTCATTTGTGAAATTTATCACATGACAATATTTGGCATAAAACTCAACCTTTAAGCCTTTGTCACAAAATTGACTAATGCTTAATAGATTGTGAGTTAAGCCATCGACCAAAAGTACATCTGAGATTTGGTGAGAGGAATCCTTACCAACATCTCCTATTGCAGTGACTCTTCCCTTAGCTCCATCACCGAATCGCACTGTTCCGCCCTTTTTGGGCTTGAGGCTTCTGAACCAGTGCTTGCTTCCAGTCATGTGCCTCGAGCAGCCACTGTCAAGGTACCACTGCTCATCGTGGTGGTGGAGCAGTGCTTGATGATGTACCTGCAGTCACAAAGTTAACAGATTTAGGTACCCATTCTTTGTTGGGTCCTTGCTTGTTAGCTTTCTTGGACTTTTGCCTTCTTTTCTTAGAGGGGTCATGGTTTTGAGATTCAGAGACCTTTTGTTTGCCCTTTTCAGAAGCACTTGCTTTCTGAGAAGTTTTTCCCTTCTGAGAGGGGTTAGTCTTCTTAGAAGGCTTTGCTTTCTGAGTTTTCTTTTGAGCCTTCTAAGGCTTAGAGATTTTTCCTTTTTCCAACATAGGACATTTTTCAGAACCATGTCCACTCTTGAAACATGCGATGCACGTGCGAGGTGATTTAGTTAAGGATGGGTCAATATCATTTGGTTCGAAGATTTCTTCATAACCAAGTCCACTCTTATCCTTGTAAGGTCTTTGACCACCAAGCAAGAGTGTCATCATTTTTTCACCCTTGACCATCTTAACTAAGTCAGAAGTGAGAAGCTCATTTTTCTTTTGTAGTTCTATCAAAGCCAGTTCGGCTTTTTCAACAGTTACAGAAGACATTGTTTCTAAAGCTTGATAGAGGTTGTGACTTTCAAGATATCTATTTTTAAAGTCATTCATTTCAAGCTTTAGGTTCTCTACTTCTTGAATTAGTCTAGCATTTTCAGCTTCTAAGGATTTAAAAGACTTTCTTAGTTTGCTGAAATTGTTAGCTAATTCGTTTGAGTCTCTCAGAAGCTCTTCATAGAGTTCTGAGATCTCATTGTATGAGTATGAGAGAGGAGGAGAGTTTGGTACCTCTTCTGACTCAGATTATGTTTCCAGAACATAGTCAGTACCGGCCATGAAGCAGACATTAGCTTCTTCTTCACTTTCTGACTCAGAGTTTTCCTCTTTTGAGTCACTCCATGTAGCAGCCATTGCCTTCTTCTTCTTCTTGGGAATGAACTTCTTCTTTCCCTTGTTCTGAGGGCACTCCGTTCTGAAGTGGCCCTTTTCTCCACAGCCGAAACATGTGGCATCAGAAGGCTTTGACTTTCCTCTTCTAGGGGTGATCTCTTTGTCTTTGCTTGGTCTTCTCTTCCAAGCTTTCTTCATTTTCCTTACTAGAAGAGAGATGTCATCTTCATCGGAATCTGAGTTTTGATCGTCTTCAGACTCAGATATTTCTTCAGCCTTTAGGGCTTTTGAAGTCTTTTTGATCTGACTTTTCAGAGCCAGAGCTTTCTGAGGTCTTGAGGATGAAGATGGTCCTCCAAGTAGTCCTTCAAGCTCAATCTCGTGAGTTCTGAGTGAGCCAAACAATACATCTAAACCCAGCTGATTTAGATCCTTTGCTTCTTGGATTGCTGTCACCTTTGGGCGCCACTTGGCAGATAGGCTTCTGAGAATTTTCCTCACCATCTCAGCGTTGGAGTAGGTCTTTCCCAAGACCTTTAGCTGATTTATGATGTGGAGAAATCTTATTGACATGTTGTCAATAGTTTCCTCAGGTTGCATGCAGAAGGACTCGTATTTATGTACGAGCATTGATACCTTAGTTTCCTTGACTTCATCATTTCCTTCGTGCATCATGTGTAATCTCTCCCAAATTTCTTGAGCGGTATCACACGACACAATCTTGTCGTATTCTACCTTGGGCAAGGCGCAGAGAAGAATGTATTTAGCTTTGAAGTTGAGTTGTATCTTCTCCTTCATCTCTTGGGTCCATTCGTCCTTAGGGACTCGTCTTGTATAGGTTCTGAGTGCTGGAGGTGCCACTCCTGGCTCGGCGTCTGTTGCAACTACAGCATCCTCTGTAATTGTCTGCAGAGGCTGATAGTCTCCATTCTCGATCCTATCCCATAAGTCCAAACTGGTGTGCTTGATGAACAACGTCATCCTGTCACGCCAGTAGTCGAAGCTGTCTCCGAGAAACATCGGAGGTCTGTTTATTGAAGCCCCATCTGATATGAATGCAGCTGGTGAGTTCATATTTCCCTTCGTGGATCTTTTTCCTTGACACTGCGAAGTGCTCAACCCCTTAAGGACCGAGCTCTGATGCCAATTGAAAGTGTATGTGTGCACGAGAAGGGGGGGGGGGTTGAATCGTGCAAGTTTTAAAAATTGCTTGTTAAAACTTTTACTTAGAAAGCTGTTTTTACTCAGAAGGTATGATTAAGAGTTTGCAGCGGAAAATGCTTTCTGAGAAGATTAAGTTTCTGAGAACTTATTCTTTCTGAGAAAGTTCCTTTCTGAGAGATTTTAAGAAAAAGACTTAAGGTTTGAGTTTCTTAAAAGCTTTCTGATTTTGATCAATAAGGTTTTCACGATACCTCTCAATTAGAATCGTGATAGAGTTTTTCTCAAAATTTATGCAAGTAAAAAGCAAGGGAGAAAAGCTTAACACAAAGAATTTTATACTGGTTCGGTTATAACCAACCTACTCCAGTCCTCAACCTTCAGTTGAGAGTTCTTAGATATTCTTCTTAATGTGCCTTCTCAGACAACACTGCATTTACCAAGTAAAGGACTTACACCACTTCACAACCCGAAGTGGATTTCCTTGCCTCACACTAGAGGACTTCCTTGCCTTAAATACTTAAGGACTTCCTTGCCTCACAACAGAGGATTTCTTTGCCTTAAACACTTAAGGACTTCGAACTTTGCCTCAAACACCAGAGGACTTAAACTTGCCTTCACACAAAGAAGGACTTAGCGTTTTTCGAAGGTTTGATTTGATCGAAAATAACTACCAAGACTAAGTTACAAACCTAGTTTTACACTTAGTAGACTTCTAGAATTAACTTACAAATGTAAGAATTTACACCAATTCAGAACTAGAAGATTTTGCAAAGTTAGAGAAACAATTTCGTAAAAATTGTCTTTCTGAGAAAGTTCTAAGTTTTCGCAAATGATTTTCAATTCAACAGAGTTTTGGCACGTTTAATCAAGATTTTTAGCGCAAGAGTTTCGTCACATTGCTCTGGAATTGAACTCATATATATAGGCATCAAAGAGCCGCGAAATTAGAAGCTTTCACTTTGCTTATGTGGCTGTGTCCTTTTCAGAACGGCTCCCTGCTACAGTCAGCGTAAAATGAGGAACTTTTCAGAACTGCACAGTGCGCGTGTTCCCACTTCCTTGGCTAGTTGTAGCGAGCTTTCTGAGACTGTTTGCACTTCCTTGAGTCCAGACACTTGGTTGCTTCTGAGTCCAACCTTCTAAGAGTTGTACGGACTTCTGAGGCGAACCTTATGAGGGAAGACCCTTCTGAGAACTACTAGTCGCAAGGTCTTCTGAGACCTTTCTGAGGCGACAGTGTTCTTTCCTCAGAAACATGTTTTCACCTTCAGCGCTTCTGAGACATCCTTTCTGATATCTTTGGCGCTATGATTTTGTCAATTGGTTTCAAGGCTACTTGATGTTTTGTCTTGATCTTTGCTCATGGCATTGCAATATTTTAAAGCTTTCTGAGACACTTAGTGCACATATTAACAAAACCTTAAGTAAAATTTTATACTTATGGCTTACCTTGTTATCATTAAAACTTTCATAACTCTAAGAGAATTATGCTTAATTCTCTCTGAAGGGTTCTGGAGCTTACAGTTTGTTCCTTTGTTAAAACATTTATTTCTTTTTCGTTGCATGTACGACAAGTGCATAATCCTGGTCCTAAACAAGAATCTTCCTCTATTTCTGATTCTTCCGAAGAGCTCATCATATCAATTTGGTATATTTCATTTTCTGATGCATTTTCATCACTCATACTTTCTTCAGTTTCTGGCTCAGGTTCTGAATTAATTAATATAGCTTGTAATGTTTGTTTTAAACTTTCATCGGATATTTCATTTAATTTTTGTTGTACTCTACACTTATTGGCATAATGCCGGCTTTTCCACATTTCCAACATGCATTCCCTTTCTTATGATTTCTTTTATGGGTACTCCTTTTATTTTGGCTTGTATAAGAATTTTGACTAATTATTGGTGACTTGTAATATTTCCTAAAATTTCTTTTTTGTGAGTTATAGTTCCTGCTTACTTTATTTTGTTTCTTAATTCGTCTTTTATGCTGACTACTGGGAGCTCTTAAGGGTTCTATTCCATATTGCTCACAAAATGTTCCTATTTCTTTTCTACTGTTCATTTTTTCTTTTCTCATCCTATCTTGTATTTTAGTATATGTGCATATCTCTATTCCTGTCTCTACTATAATATTATGTAATTGTCCAAAGGTTAGTTGTTCATAAGGTATTTGAGTTCCAAAATGCAATTGTAATTTTTGTATCACTTTTAATTTTCTGAAAATAATTTAGGTAAGGCTGCCACGAATCTCTCTTTCCGATATGGTGCTGAAGCATCTTCCCTTATCATTACTTTTGATATGAAAACATCTTTATACAATCTATAGTCGGACATGGTTGGGCATTTTAAATTTATTAATTGATTCCCTATTCTTTCTCTAAATATACTAGGATCTCCGATAAAGTTTTTAATAATAGTAAAGATTAAACTTGAGGTGGCATCTGGTTCATTAGTTTCCGTTTTTACACTATCTAATATGAGGGCTTTTTCTTGAGGAGATAGAAAATTATTCCACCATCCTTTTAGTTGTCCCGTAAAACCTTGGGTTATGGCTACTGCTGCATTTTTATCTGATAACCCCTTAGTTTTATATGCGGTGGCTGCCATAGTCATTTGACATGTAAAGTCTAATATAGCTTGTTCACTCATGTCATCTAAATTCCATTCAGCAATATCTGTTCCACTAAAAGAGTTTTGTATCAATTGGCTCCGTTCTTCGAAACTTATATCAACCGGTGTTGGTCTTGCATAATAATTTCTTAATTTTGGATAATTATTATTTTTAAAACTCATTTTATTTATTTCTAGAGTATTAATTTCTGATTTTCCTATGACTAATTTTTCTACTCTTCCCTTTAGTTCTTCTAAATCTACCTCTAAAGCGATCTTGTTAAACTTAAACACTTCAGGAATACTATTAATTTTATAGATAGGTGTTTCTATATTTTTTACTATGGGCTGACTAGAACTGTTCTGACTTGAACATCCTTCATCTTTTTTATTTTCTATTGTTCCTAATTGCTTGCTCATGGTTCCTAAAATTATATTAGAGTAATTTAACTGTTGGTGTACCTTTTTTATGTCCCTTCTTTCTATGTTACCTTCTGTGGTACTATCTTTAAAGGGTGCTGCTTCTATTTCAACATTGCCAGATAACTTTACTCTTATACTCTCACTTGGGGGATATTCTGATTCTATTATTTTTCCAGAAACGGTCCTCCATGCTGTACTTATTTTTGTTAGTGGTAGAACTTCTTCTATTTTTATATCCTCATAATAATTTTTTAACCAATCAAAGAAGTATAAATTAATTTTATGATCTTCCATATATTGATAATAAACTTCTCTAATTTTTATCGTCTCTTCTTTACTAAAATTTGAGAAATACCAATCTCTTAAATGTTTATTGTATTCTGCTTCAAAATCTTCCCTTATCCAGTCTTTATTAATCTCAAAATTTTCTTCTCTTTCTAATACATTTAAAACTTGAGAGGCTGTAGGAGAATAATTGATACTTTCCTCATATATTGGTGTAGCTATCCTAGGCCTACTATTATATATTCCGGTTATATCAATATTTATAGTTGATCCATCTACTGAGTGTCTAGATGGTTCAATCTTATAACTATGAGGTTCTCTTATTTTTATCGATGTTGATCTGTTCATCCATAGTCTAACATTATTCCCTTCTTCTATTATTTCTCTAATCTGTGTACTTTCTTCTTTTTCATGTTCTAAAATATCTTCTAATAATCATTCTTCTTGTATGTTTTTTATTACATCCTCATGTCTTAGCTTTTTGGGAACTTGTACTTTGATTCTTTTTAAATTTGCTTGTATTAATATAGTTTCATTCTTAGGAATTTCCTTAATAGCTCTAAAATCATAATTTATCCTAGTTACCTTATAATAAATTCTATATATTATTTCAAACGGGTTATATTTTCCATCTATTATTTCATCTGATGCTTTTATATATATTCTAATAACATATGGAGTATAATCATTATTTAGACTCATAGAAAAATTTGGAAAACAATTAAAAAATACAGGACCATCATGACAATTACTTTCTAAAGTGGCTATTATAGAATCTTTAAAGTTCCTAAATCTAACGTCCCTTAGCATTATTAATATATATAGGGGTATTTACTCCTAGTTTGAAGTTTGGTTTAGCAGCAACTTGTATTAATCCTATGTGAAGAAATGCATACCCTTTTTCTATATGCTCTTGTAACTTTTCAGCTTCTAAGACTTTAATGTTATTATTATTACTTGTTCCTGGGTAACTATATTCTAACATGTGAATTTCTTCATTTTTATCTTCCCAAAAATGCCTCTTTTTATATACTTCACCTTTTTGTATATTAGGTATGGACCAATTATGTAATCGTTCTTCTATCTTTTGTATTGTTAGCTCTTGTTGGGAACTATGGTTGGATGATACTTCGTCTGATTTAGTTCTTACTACTATATCATGATTTTTTCCTCTATTAAGATTACTTAGTGATTTAAGTAGGTTGGTTGTAAAGTTTGCCATTTTCAAAGCAAATTTTAGAGTTTTGTAACAGTGAAAGCTGTGTATACGTTGGTCAGTGAAAACTCTATTCTTTTATATTGTATCTCTTTATTTAACATATTAATTTGTCTATGTTTCCTTTCTATTGTATTCACACTTGTTATCGAAGCTTCTTGTAATAAATTTAATTCTTTTATTCTTGGTGGTTGTAAGAATTCAAAGATTATAGGGTGCTCTGGTATCAGAGCCAAGGGGAGAGTGTTAGGAGGAGCTATCATTCATTTATTTTCTTCTATTAAGATTATTTACAGATTGAACTATATTGGTTGTTAGAACACATTTTTCATAACAAATTTTAGAGAGTTGTAACAGTGAAAGCTGTGTATACGTTGGTCAGCCCATTATCGCGGTCCCGGTAGTAAGTCCTGAAAAAGGCAGTGAAACCGTTGGTTAGCAAGGGTGGTCCCGTAACAAAACTCTAAAATTTGCTTTGAAAATTGCAAACTTTACAACCAACCTAGTTAAATTACTAAGTAATCTTAATAGAGGAAAAAATCATGAGATAGTAGTAAGAACTAAATCAGACGAAATATCATCCAACCATAGTTCCCAACAAGAGCTAACAATATAAAAGATAGAAGAACGATTACATAATTGGTCCATACCTATTATACAAAAAGGTGAAGTATATAAAAAGAGGCATTTTTGGGAAGATAAAAATGAAGAAATTCACATCTTAGAATATAGTTTCCCAGAAACAAGTAATAATAATACCATTAAAGTCTTAGAAGCTGAAAAATTACAAGAGCATATAGAAAAAGGGTATGCATTTCTTCACATAGAATTAATACAAGTTGCTGCTAAACCAAACTTCAAACTAGGAGTAAATACCCCTATATTAATAATGCTAAGGGACGTTAGATTTAGGAACTTTAAAGATTCTATAATAGCCACTTTAGAAAGTAATTGTCATGATGGTCCTGTATTTTTTAATTGTTTTCCAAATTTTTCTATGAGTCTAAATAATGATTATACTCCAGATGTTATTAGATTATATATAAAAGCACCAGATGAAATAATAGATGGAAAATATGACCCGTTTGAAATAATATATAGAATTTATTATAAGGAAACTAGGATAAATTATGATTTTAGAGCTATTAAGGAAACTCCTAAGAATGAAACTGTATTACTACAAGCAAATTTAAAAAGAAGCAAAGTACAAGTTCCCAAAAAGCTAAGACATGAGGATGTAATAAAAAACATACCAGAAGAATGGTTATTAGAAGATATTTTAGAACATGAAAAAGACGAAAGTACACAGATTAGAGAAATAATAGAAGAAGGAAATAATGTTAGACTAAGGATGAACAGATCAACATCGATAAAAATAAGATTGAACCATCTAGATACTCAGTAGATGGATCAACTATAAATATTGACATAACCAGAATAAATAATAGTAGGCCTAAGATAGCTACACCAATATATGAGGAAAGTATCAATTATTCTCCTACAGCCTCTCAAGTTTTAAATGTATTAGTGTAACACCCTAATAATTACCTCCTTATGCTTAAGTCATAATGAGTTAATTACCGGAAATTATCATTCTGTTTCAGAGTCAATTTTCAAAAATATGGATACATGGAAAATAGGGCCGTAGAATTTTCAAAGTAAAAAGCGCGAGTTCTAAATCGTAGCTTGTACGTGATGAGACATAATCTGATATATCAAACTATGAAACTGTGAATACACATAACCATAATACAATAATACATGAAAGTGGCCCATTACATAAATATAGATTCAGGTACACATAGAAATTACACATGTAAACGTAAAATCTGAAATAATATTACATTAGTAGAGTATTAGAGTTTCTAAGAATATCATAAACGTGTACAGTCATTTATGATTCTCTTATAAACTCAACTAAACGTCAGATAATACATAACATGATAATACAAAATATCAGAGCAATAAGACTCTAAAGTGTAAGTCTCTCAAAGTGTCAGAGTCTTCAATCCTCTGTCAGTATCAGCCTGCTCACCTAGTAGTGGGACCTGTGCCTCGATCTGAATCTAAAACAAATAGTGGTGGAATTGGGGTGAGCTCCACGGACTCAATAGAGGGATCACTCCGGTTTATTTTAAAAGCAGTGATACATGCATAATTTAATTAATTTCATTTTCAAAGAACATATTTATATAGGTTTCCGGAGTGTCACACCTATATGCATCTTTGATAATTATATTAATGCATGCATCTGATGATATGTAAGCAATGTCCAATACATAATTAAGATACAATATAATACAGATAAAACATCAATTATGTCATGTGTCATGATCTTTTACTATAAATGGCACAACCCTCTTTACTTTCTACCTCCGTTACTTCGGTCCCCAAGGCTATGAGCTCATACCTCTCTAGTTTCTACTAGGAATCTACGGGGAAGAGGGGTTTTTTCACTTTCTCTCACAATATGGTATTGGGGACCGAGGGTGCCAACCTCCCTTGCCAATTCCATCTGCAGAGAAAGTTACTCATAAACTTATTTTTCACTTCACATGACATTTCATCATAGTTCTGATCAATCAAAATACACATACAACACATATAATTACACATATCTTTTGAGATTCTCTTACATTAACACTTTAATCATGAATACATGAAAATATTTATTTGTAATTTCTTTAATAGATCATTAAGAACTTCTTTTGATAATTTAGTACTGATACATATACATATGCTTATAATACTGTACTACAGAAAAATAAATCATGAAGTTAAAATCATAAAAATTGCTAAAATATCAGAAAACTGAGAATCTGCAGAAAAATCCTGCGACCTGGTCGCTTGCGAGCTCCATGTGGCCGCTAGCGCCCAAGGCGGCGAAAGCACCCGCTAGCGCCTGTAGTATGGCCGCTAGCGTGTGTACCTCCGCCAGCGGTTAGAGTTTGGCCGCTAGCACGTGCTGCGATTTTGTTCTCAGCACAGTTCATCTCAGTTTATGATTTTTGATGCATAACATCATTACAACCGAATCTAATGCATGAAAAATATAGAAATACATTATCTAACATAAATCTAACCCCTACCTCTTGTAGTTTTGCTTTGTAGAGTTAAGAACCACTATGTCTCTCTTGAAGCTTCTTGCTTATGAAGTTTCCTCACTCTTGATAA
Organism: Aeschynomene evenia; assembly: GCA_013621005.1. Lineage (NCBI taxonomy): Eukaryota > Viridiplantae > Streptophyta > Magnoliopsida > Fabales > Fabaceae > Aeschynomene > Aeschynomene evenia. The sequence goes on from CM024271.1 coordinate 13,556,935, forward strand.
TGGTGATTGAGATTCTAGAGCTCCCAGATGATTTCTGTTTGGTTAGAACTAATGGATTTGATGTAAGGATTCTGTGTATGGGCTTTGTTTCTAGATTGGATGAGTTTTGGTGAAAGAAATGGTGAGGTTTGAGTATATGGAGTTATGGAGTTTCTAAGAGAAGTGTTTGGAGAGTTTGAAGAGTGGAGTTCCAAGTTTCTGATGGAGTGGGGTTGCTTCAGGGTGAGGTAAGGTTATTGGAACGGAGGGGGACCTATTAGCAATAATAAAAAGTAAAAGGACTAAAAGAAAATGTGAGAAATGCAGAAATCCTATTCTGTTATCGAGCTGGTCGCTAGCGAGCTTACTACGGCCGCTAGCGACCGCTTTTACCGAAACCAGCCGCTAGCGCCTGATTACGGCCGCTAGCGACAGTCCTTGCCACTTTCCTCGCTAGCTAGCTGAAGCTAGCCGCTAGCGACGAAATGCTGATACATGACAGCAACAGCAGCAGAAACTGTTTTTCATGTTCTAAACCTTCAATTACTCTCTAAAAGTTCCCAAACCATCACCAATACTCTAAACAACCTCAACATACTTATATAAACTTATACATGATCCTAAATGCTTAAAACCTCTCATGATTCCTAATTAGATTGTTTCTCTAAACTCGTTTTCCTATTTCAATCTACATTTTTAATCATAATGCAACATAAATGTCATTTTATCATACACATATAACACATAACACATGTTTAACCATGCAAGCATATCAAAACACATCCCAAATGCATATACTTCCTAATTATACCTTAAATAATGCGATTATTTCTCAAATCATCTTAGTTAAGGTATGATTAAGCTCTCGGGGTCTTATATTCTCCCCCCCTTAAAAAGAATTTCGCCCTCGAAATTCAATACCTGTGAAAAGAACCGGGTGTAATTTCCTCATGTCTTCCTCCCTCTCCCAAGTAAATTCTTCCGCTCTCCCCAGCCCCCAGGCCACCTTCACCAACGGAACAGTCTTACTTCTTAATTTCTTGTTGTCCCGGTCCACTATCCGTGTTGGTGGTAAGGGAAAGGTTAAATCATCCTTTAGTTGTACTTCTTCCGTTTCTAATACATGGCTTGGGTCTGAATTATATTTACGGAGTTGTGACACGTGGAAGACATCATGAAGGTTGGATAGACTGGGAGGTAAGGCTATGCGGTATGCAACAGGACCAATGCGACTCAAGATCTGAAATGGACCTAGGTACCTCGGATTTAACTTCTTAACCTTGATTGCTCTACCTATACCTGTGGTGGGGGTCACACGTAAAAACACATGGTCTCCGGCCTCAGACTCTAGTGGCCTACGCCGATTGTTCGCATAACTCTTTTGACGACTCTGAGCCGTCATGAGTCTTTCCCTGATCCTTTTGATTTGTTCCGTAGTTTCTCTCACTAGTTCGGGTCCTATAGCACTCTTTTCACCCGGATCATACCAGCATAATGGAGAACGACACTTTCTACCATACAATGCTTCAAAAGGAGCCATTCCTATGCTAGTATGAAATCTGTTATTGTAGGAGAACTCAACTAAGGGTAGCATCTTATCCCAACTACGCTTCTCATCCAAGACACAAGACCTCAACATATCCTCTAAGGTTTGGATTGTCCTCTCGGACTGTCCATTGGTTTGGGGATGGTAGGCTGTACTCATACGCAACTCTGTACCAAACGCCTTTTGCAAGGCTTCCTAGAAGCGAGAAGTAAATCTCGGATCACGATCCGAAATAATACTCTCGGGCACCCCATGTAACTTCACCACTTCACGTATATACAAATTCGCTAATCTTTCCAATGGAAGTGTCGCCTTTATGGGTAAAAAGTGGGCCAATTTAGTCAATCGATCCACTATCACCCATATGGCATCATTACCGGCTTGTGTCCTTGGTAATCCCACTACAAAATCCATCACTATACTTTCCCATTTCCAATGAGGAATTTGCAGTGGTTGTAGCATGCCAGGATCCTTTTGATGTACTATCTTCACCTTCTGGCACACTAAACACCGGTTAACCCACTCTGATACTTCCTTCTTCATACCCGACCACCAAAACATTTTCTTCAAATCTTGGTACATCTTGGTAGCCCCAGGGTGAATGGTGAAATGGCTCTTATGAGCCTCCTCCAAAATACTATTTCGGAGGTCACCATGAGCAGGTACACAAATTCTACCCTTACATCTCCACAATCCATCTCCGTCTTGACAAAACTCTCTCACTCTTCCCTCTTGTACCGCCCTCAAAATTCCCTTGAATTCCTCATCCGTCACTTGGGCTCGTGCAATGTCTTCTTTAAACTTACTTGAGACCATAAGGTGGCTAACTCTCATGCTCACCGGGGTGAAGGATACTCCTAGATTAAGGTTTCTAAAATCTTCTAATAATTCCATCTCCTTAATCATCATATGGGATACATGAAGCATCTTACGACTCAAGGCATCTGCCACTGCATTTGCCTTTCCAGGGTGGTAATTCAAACCAAAATCATAATCCTTTAGAAATTCCATCCACTGCCGTTGCCTCATGTTTAACTCCTTCTGATCAAAGAGATACTTCAAACTCTTATGATCAGAGAAAACCTCAAATCTCACCCTGTATAAGTAGTGCCTCCAAATCCTTAAAGCAAAAACTATTGCCGCAAGCTCCAGGTCATGGGTACGATAGTTCACCTCATGTGGCTTTAATAATTGCCGTGAAGCATATGCCACTACTTGGTGATGTTGCATCAATACGCAACCCAACCCTTTTCCCGAAGCATCGCAATACACCTCAAAAGGTTCATTAGGATCGGGCACAACCAATACGGGTGTGGTGGTCAATCTTTCCTTTAACTCCATAAAACTTTTCTCACACTCCGATGACCACACAAATGAGGAATTCTTCCTAGTGAGCTTGGTTAAGGGTAAAGCAAGCTGTGAGAATCCCTTAATAAATCTACGGTAATAACCGGCCAGACCTAAAAAGCTTCGTACTTCCGTAACCGTGGTAGGTCTTTCCCAGTTTACTACTGCTTCAATCTTACTAGGATCCACAGCTATTCCTTCTGCTGACACCACATGACCTAGGAACTTAACTTCTTTCATCCAAAACTCACATTTACTCTATTTAGCATACAACTTCTTTTCCTTCAACACCTCCAACACAAACCTCAAATGACTTTCATGTTCTTCCTCCGTCTTAGAATAAATTAAAATATCATCAATGAAGACAACCACAAACTTATCCAAGAACGGCCGAAAAATTCTATTCATATAATCCATGAACACTGCCGGGGCATTAGTTAGTCCAAAAGACATAACTGTGAACTCATAATGCCCATAGCGAGTCCTGAAAGCCGTCTTTGGTATATCCTCCCCTCTGACTCTAATCTGATGGTAGTCTGACCTCAAGTCTATTTTGGAAAACACTCTAGCTCCCCTCAACTGATCCATCAAATCATCAATCCTAGGGAAGGTATACTTATTCTTTATGGTCACTTTATTCAACTGTCTATAATCTATGCATAACCTCATACTTCCGTCTTTCTTCTTTACAAACAACACCGGTGCTCCCCATGGTGAGGCACTTGGCCTAATGAAACCCTTATCTAACAACTCTCCCAATTGGGTTTTAAGTTCTTTTAACTCACTGGGTGACATACGGTACGGGGCCATAGAGACAGGTCCTGTTCCCGGAGCGAGGTCAATACTAAACTCTACCTCTCTAGGTGGAGGAAACTCTGGTATATCATCAGGGAAAACCTCAGGATACTCTCTTACAACTGGTATAGCAGCCAAACTTGGCGTGGCTTCTATTTTATTTGAGGCAAGAAAAACAAGACTTTTATCTGTAACCCCACTCTGTCCCACTTCCACAGGATGAACCAACAGACAAAACAAAACAATAGATGACCCAGGTGTAGGTATACTATATGAGTCAGGAAATACAACCGACTTAGCATGACAATCTAACAAAATTTTATGTGCTGACAACCAGTCCATACCTAGAATCATTCCTAACCCAGACATAGGTAAACATATGGGATCGAAGATAAACGACCTATCCCCTAATATGAACTGACACTTAGTGCAAACAATACAAGTCTTTATGGGCTTAGCTGTGGGTGTGGAAACATGTAGGTCATATGGTAACTCACACATGGCTAAATGCAATTCCCTAGCATACTTATATGATATGAATGAATGGGTAGCTCTGGAATAAAAAAGTACAACTAACTCTTGACTCTTAACCTTACACTTACCCGTAATCAAATCCTCAGACCGTGATACATCTTCCGCATTTACTGTAAAGACCCTTCCCTGGTGCTGAGGCCTGGAGGGGGTCGGAGCTGCTGTAATCTGTGACTGAGAGGATGAACGACAATCCCGTGCTATGTGTCCCGGCTTACCGCATCTGTAACACACATTTTGCCCTGCATAGCAAACTCCTCGATGTGCCTTATTGCATTGTGTACAGATAGGTACCTTTGGAACTCTGGGAGGAACTGCTGATCGAGACTGAGGTGGTCCCTGTTGGGGCCGTGTACGATTAGGGCCCCTAAACCGACGAGACGGAAACTGGCGAGATGGGGGATGCTGTCTCTTGAACTGAGGAGCCTGTGGTGCTAAACTCCTCCCAGTAGTCTCTACAGAACTACTTTCGTCCAGATGGCAAGCCTGCTCATGAACTCTACATGCTTCTACCAACTGCACATAGCTGTCAAAATGAAGATGGTTCATTGTTCTCTGCATTTCTTGCGATAACCCATTCCGGTATTTCATACATTTCCATGATTCCATCAGGTTTCCCTGAAACATCTCTGAAAATTTGATATAATGTTCGAACCGCGCAATATATTCTGCAATAGACATCCGCCCTTGGGTCAGATTCAAGAACTCTCTTTCCTTGGTTTCCCTCACGGATCTGGGAAAATACTTCTCATAGAAAAGCTCCTTAAACCTGTTCCAGGGAATAAGAATCCCCGCAGCCTCCAAGCGAGCCTTTTCCCCCCTCCACCAGTCTCCTGCATCTTTTTCTAACATGAAAGTAGCAAAAGTGGTTCGCTGTAGGTCTGAACAATGCACCACTGTAAAAATCTTTTCCATCTTTCCAATCCATTCTCCAGCTGCCGCCGGGTCCGTAGAACTTGTAACAACTGGAGGATTTACCCCCAGGAACTCAGCAAAACGAACATTTTCTCTTTCAGCCTCCGGTTGTGGTGCAGGAGGTGTCTAACGTCCCATATATTCCGCCAATTGTTGCACCGCCCTAGCCATCCCAGCCAGAGCCTCATTAGTTACATTTCCGGTGTCATTGCCACTTCCAGTTGCCCCCTTCGTACGTCTCTTAGGTGCCATTTTTATCTGTACACACCAACACAATCACTGAGGTGATCAGTCTCAATAATCACATTAGGTATACACAGCCACTATTGCACCAAACAGACAAGTTATGTTTTACGGTAACCAACTATAAACATAACACTATCGTACTATGCAACAAAAGCATAGATGGCCATAACCCCAAGCCTTAAGGTTCGACCTGCTCTGATACCAAAATGTAACACCCTAATAATTACCTCCTTATGCTTAAGTCATAATGAGTTAATTACCGGAAATTATCATTCTGTTTCAGAGTCAATTTTCAAAAATATGGATACGTGGAAAATAGGGCCGTAGAATTTTCAAAGTAAAAAGCGCGAGTTCTAAATCGTAGCTTGTACGTGATGAGACATAATCTGATATATCAAACTATGAAACTGTGAATACACATAACCATAATACAATAATACATGAAAGTGGCCCATTACATAAATATAGATTCAGGTACACATAAGAATTACACATGTAAACGTAAAATCTGAAATAATATTACATTAGTAGAGTATTAGAGTTTCTAAGAATATCATAAGCGTGTACAGTCACTTACGATTCTCTTATAAACTCAACTAAACGTCAGATAATACATAACATGATAATACAAAATATCAGAGAAATAAGACTCTAAAGTGTAAGTCTCTCAAAGTGTCCGAGTCTTCAATCCTCTGTCAGTATCAGCCTGCTCACCTAGTAGTGGGACCTGTGCCTCGATCTGAATCTAAAACAAATAGTGGTGGAATTGGGGTGAGCTCCACGGACTCAATAGAGGGATCACTCCGGTTTATTTTAAAAGCAGTGATACATGCATAATTTAATTAATTTCATTTTCAAAGAACATATTTGTATAGGTTTCCGGAGTGTCACACCTATATGCATCTTTGATAATTATATTAATGCATGCATCTGATATGTAAACAATGTCCAATACATAATTAAGATACAATATAATACAGATAAAACATCAATTATGTCATGTGTCATGATCTTTTACTATAAATGGCACAACCCTCTTTACTTTCTACCTCCGTTACTCCGGTCCCCAAGGCTATGAGCTCATACCTCTCTAGTTTCTACTAGGAATCTATGGGGAAGAGGGGTTTATTCACTTTCTCTCACAATATGGTATTGGGGACCGAGGGTGCCAACCTCCCTTGCCAATTCCATTTGCAGAGAAAGTTACTCATAAACTTATTTTTCACTTCACATGACATTTCATCATAGTTCTGATCAATCAAAATACACATACAACACATATAATTACACATATCTTTCAAATTCACTTACATTAACACTTTAATCATGAATACATGAAAATATTTATTTGTAATTTCTTTAATAGATCATTAAGAACTTCTTTTGATAATTTAGTACTGATACATATACATATGCTTATAATACTGTACTACAGAAAAATATATCATGAAGTTAAAATCATAAAAATTGCTAAGATATCAGAAAACTGAGAATTTGCAGAAAAATCCTGCGACCTGGTCGCTAGCGAGCTCCATGTGGCCGCTAGCGCCCAAGGCGGCTAAAACACCCGCTAGCGCCTGTAGTATGGCCGCTAGCGTGTGTACCTCCGCCAGCGGCTAGAGTTTGGTCGCTAGCGCGTGTTGCGATCCTGTTCTCAGCACAGTTCATCTTAGTTTATGATTTTTGATGCATAACATCATTACAACCGAATCTAATGCATGAAAAACATAGAAATACATTATCTAACATAAATCTAACCCCTACCACTTGTAGTTTTGCTTTCTAGAGTTAAGAACCACTATGTCTCTCTTGAAGCTACTTGCTTATGAAGTTTCCTCACTCTTGATGATGGTGATTGAGATTCTAGAGCTCCCAGATGATTTCTGTTCGGTTAGAACTAATGGATTTGATGTAAGGATTCTGTGTATGGGCTTTGTTTCTAGATTGGATGAGTTTTGGTGAAAGAAATGGTGAGGTTTGAGTATATGGAGTTATGGAGTTTCTAAGAGAAGTGTTTGGAGAGTTTGAAGAGTGGAGTTACAAGTTTCTGATGGAGTGGGGTTACTTCAGGGTGAGGTAAGGTTATTGGAACGGAGGGGGACCTATTAGCAATAATAAAAAGTAAAAGGACTAAAAGAAAATGTGAGAAATGCAGAAATCCTGTTCTGTTATCGAGCTGGTCGCTAGCGAGCTTACTACGGCCGCTAGCGACAGTCCTTGCCACTTTCCTCGCTAGCGAGCTGAAGCTAGTCGCTAGCGACGAAATGCTGATACATGACAGCAACAGCAGCAGAAACTGTTTTTCATGTTCTAAACTTTCAATTACTCCCTAAAAGTTCCCAAACCATCACCAATACTCTAAACAACCTCAACATACTTATATAAACTTATACATGATCCTAAATGATTAAAACCTCTCATGATTCCTAATTAGATTGTTTCTCTAAACTCGTTTTCCTATTTCAATCTACATTTTTAATCATAATGCAACATAAATGTCATTTTATCATACACATATAACACATAACACACATAACACATGTTTAACCATGCAAGCATATCAAAACACGTCCCAAATGCATATACATCCTAATTATACCTTAAGTAATGCGATTATTTCTCAAATCATCTTAGTTAAGGTATGATTAAGCTCTCGGGGTGTTACAATTAGAAAGAGAAGAAAATTTTGAGATTAATAAAGACTGGATAAGAGAAGATTTTGAAGCAGAATACAATAAACATTTAAGAGATTGGTATTTCTCAAATTTTAGTAAAGAAGAGACGATAAAAATTAGAGATGTTTATTATCAATATATGGAAGATCATAAAATTAATTTATACTTCTTTGATTGGTTAAAAAATTATTATGAGGATATAAAAATAGAAGAAGTTCTACCACTAACAAAAATAAGTACAGCATGGAGGGCCGTTTCTGGAAAAAAAATAGAATCAGAATATCCCCCAAGTGAGAGTATAAGAGTAAAGTTATCTGGTAATGTTGAAATAGAAGCAACACCCTTTAAAGATAGTACCACATAAGGTAACATAGAAAGAAGGGACATAAAAAAGGTACACCAACAGTTAAATTACTCTAATATAATTTTAGAAACCATGAGCAAGCAATTAGGAAGAATAGAAAATAAAAAAGATGAAGGAAGTTCAAGTCAGAACAGTTCTAGTCAACCCATAGTAAAAAATATAGAAACACCTATCTATAAAATTAATAGTATTCCTGAAGTGTTTAAGTTTAACAAGACCGCTTTAGAGGTAGATTTAGAAGAACTAAAGGGAAGAGTAGAAAAATTAGTCATAGGAAAATCAGAAATTAATACTCTAGAAATAGATAAAATGAGTTTTAAAAATAATAATTATCCAAAATTAAGAAATTATTATGCAAGACCAACACCGGTTGATATAAGTTTTGAAGAACGGAGCCAATTGATACAAAACTCTTTTAGTGGAACAGATATTGCTGAATGGAATTTAGATGGCATGAGTGAACAAGCTATATTAGACTTTACATGTCAAATGGCTATGGCAGCCACCGCATATAAAACTAAGGGGTTATCAGATAAAAATGCAGCGGTAGCCATAACCCAAGGTTTTACGGGACAACTAGAAGGATGATGGGATAATTTTCTATCTCCTCAAGAAAAAGCCCTCATATTAGATAGTGTAAAAACGGAAACTAATGAACCAGATGCCACCTCAAGTTTAGTCTTTACTATTATTAAAAACTTTATCGGAGATCCTAGTATATTTAGAGAAAGAATAGGGAATCAATTAATAAATTTAAAATGCCCAACCATGTCCGACTATAGATGGTATAAAGATGTTTTCATATCAAAAGTAATGATAAGGGAAGATGCTTCAGCACCATATTGGAAAGAGAGATTCGTGGCAGCCTTACCTAAATTATTTTCAGAAAAAGTGATACAAAAATTACAATTGCATTTTGGAACTCAAATACCTTATGAACAACTAACCTTTGGACAATTACATAATATTATAGTAGAGACATGAATAGAGATATGCACAGATACTAAAATAGGGTGACAACTAACCTTTATTTAAGGGTTTATAATTTATTACTAGCCTAGGTGCTCCCCTTTCTAATTCAGATGCTTTCATTACATAAAATCCCGGACAACTCCATGGTGACTTTGAAGGTCTTATTAATCCTTTATCTAAATACTCTTGTATTTCTTGTTTACAATATTTCAAATATTCTTCATTCATTTGTATTGGCTTGGCTTTTGTTGGAATATTTTTTTCATTAAATCCCTCTTCATAGGGTAAAGATACTTCATGCTTTTTACGATGATGGAACGCCATTGGATTGGTGTCACAAATCTCTTTTTCTATTCTATTTTCAAATTCTGTTATGATATTTTGTATTTTTGGAGTTTTTATTTGTTCCTCTATTCTTTTATATTGTATCTCTTTATTTAACATATTAATTTGTTTATGTTTCCTTTCTATTGTATTCACACTTGTTATCGAAGCTTCTTGTAATAAATTTAATTCTTTTATTCTTGGTGGTTGTAAGAATTCAAAGATTATAGGGTGTTCTGGTACAACATTGGTCACTACTCCTTCTCTACTTACATAAAAAGGATATAATAATGTAAAAAATGGATTCCCTAAAATAACTTGGTTACTAATTTCCGGCATCAAGACAAATGAAATGGTAAAACATATTTTTCCTTTCCAAATTTTTGCATTTGGTAATTTATAAGTTAATTTCATTCTTGATTGACTTGCATTAAGAACCTTTTCAGTGGTCTTTTCATAGTATTTAGTCGGGATGATTCCTTCTTGTATACAATTTACATATGCTCCTGAATCCATTAGTGCTATTAATTCAAATTTCTCTTCTTTTATTACTAGTGTGACTTTACACAACCACTTATGAGTAGTTATTAAACTTAATAAATTAATATATGAAGAACTCTCTTGTTGTTCATTTTTATTTTCTTCCTTATCATTTTGAATTTTAATAATTCTTTCTCCCTCTATTCTTAATAATCTATATTCTAAGGCAATGTTTTGTTCCTTTAATTCTAATATCTCTTGTTTTAAAATTTTTATTTCATTTTGCAAATCCCTTATGGTAACTGTTTCTTTAAGGGGCTTAAATCTATTGTATATTTCTTTTATTTCTACTGGTCTTATTTCTTGTTGTCTATGTTCTTCTTTAGAAACTAATTCATTTAATTGTTGTATAAATTCATTTCTTAATGAGGAATCTTCTAGTTTGTCTATGATAGTAATTAAAGTAGAGGTTTGTTCCCTTGTTAAAACATTTATTTCTTTTTTGTTGCATGTACGACAAGTGCATAATCCTGGTCCTAAACAAGATTCTTCCTCTATTTCTGATTCTTCCGAAGAGCTCATCATATCATTTTGGTATATTTCATTTTCTGATGCATTTTCATCACTCATACTTTCTTCAGTTTCTGGCTCAGGTTCTGAATTAATTAATATAGCTTGTAAGGTTTGTTTTAAACTTTCATCGGATATTTCAGTTAATTTTTGTTGTACTCTACACTTATTGGCATAATGACCGGGTTTTCCACATTTCCAACATGCATTCCCTTTCTTACGATTTCTTTTATGGGTACTCCTTTTATTTTGGCTTGTATAAGAATTTTGACTAATTATTGGTGACTTGTAATATTTCCTAAAATTTCTTTTTTGTGAGGTATAGTTCCTGCTTACTTTATTTTGTTTCTTAATTCGTCTTTTATGCTGACTACTGGGAGCTCTTAAGGGTTCTATTCCATATTGCTCACAAAATGTTCCTACTTCTTTTCTACTGTTCATTTTTTCTTTTCTCATCCTATCTTGTATTTTAGTATCTGTGCATATCTCTATTCCTGTCTCTACTATAATATTATGTAATTGTCCAAATGTTAGTTGTTCATAAGGTATTTGAGTTCCAAAATGCAATTGTAATTTTTGTATCACTTTTTCTGAAAATAATTTAGGTAAGGCTGCCACGAATCTCTCTTTCCAATATGGTGCTGAAGCATCTTCCCTTATCATTACTATTGATATGAAAACATCTTTATACCATCTATAGTCGGACATGGTTTGACATTTTAAATTTATTAATTGATTCCCTATTCTTTCTCTAAATATACTAGGATCTCCGATAAAGTTTTTAATAATAGTAAAGATTAGACTTGAGGTGGCATCTGGTTCATTAGTTTCTGTTTTTACACTATCTAATATGAGGGCTTTTTCTTGAGGAGATAGAAAATTATCCAACCATTCTTTTAGTTGTCCCGTAAAACCTTGGGTTATGGCTACTGCTGCATTTTTATCTGATAACCCCTTAGTTTTATATGCGGTGGCTGCCATAGTCATTTGACATGTAAAGTCTAATATAGCTTGTTCACTCATGCCATCTAAATTCCATTTAGCAATATCTGTTCCACTAAAAGAGTTTTGTATCAATTGGCTCCGTTCTTCAAAACTTATATCAACCGGTGTTGGTCTTGCATAATAATTTCTTAATTTTGGATAATTATTAATTTTAAAACTCATTTTATCTATTTCTAGAGTATTAATTTATGATGTTCCTATGACTAATTTTTCTACTCTTCCCTTTAGTTCTTCTAAATCTACCTCTAAAGCGGTCTTGTTAAACTTAAACACTTCAGGAATACTATTAATTTTATAGATAGGTGTTTCTATATTTTTTACTATGGGCTGACTAGAGCTGTTCTGACTTGAACTTCCTTCATCTTTTTTATTTTCTATTCTTCCTAATTGCTTGCTCATGGTTTCTAAAATTATATTAGCGTAATTTAACTGTTGGTGTACCTTTTTTATGTCACTTCTTTCTATGTTACCTTATGTGGTACTATCTTTAAAGGGTGCTGCTTCTATTTCAACATTACCAGATAACTTTACTCTTATACTCTCACTTGGGGGATATTCTGATTCTATTATTTTTCCAGAAACGGTCCTCCATGCTGTACTTATTTTTGTTAGTGGTAGAACTTCTTCTATTTTTATATCCTCATATTAAATTTTTAACCAATCAAAGAAGTATAAATTAATTTTATGATCTTCCATATATTGATAATAAACTTCTCTAATTTTTATCGTCTCTTCTTTACTAAAATTTGAGAAATACCAATCTCTTAAATGTTTATTGTATTCTGCTTCAAAATCTTCTCTTATCCAGTCTTTATTAATCTCAAAATTTTCTTCTCTTTCTAATACATTTAAAACTTGAGAAGCTGTAGGAGAATAATTTATACTTTCCTCATATATTGGTGTAGCTATCTTAGGCCTACTATTATTTATTCCGGTTATGTCAATATTTATAGTTGATCCATCTACTGAGTGTCTAGATGGTTCAATCTTATAACTATGAGGTTCTCTTATTTTTATCGATGTTGATCTGTTCATCCATAGTCTAACATTATTCCCTTCTTCTATTATTTCTCTAATCTGTGTACTTTCTTCTTTTTCATGTTCTAAAATATCTTCTAATAATCATTCTTCTTGTATGTTTTTTATTACATCCTCATGTCTTAGCTTTTTGGGAACTTGTACTTTGATTCTTTTTAAATTTGCTTGTATTAATATAGTTTCATTCTTAGGAATTTCCTTAATAGCTCTAAAATCATAATTTATCCTAGTTACCTTATAATAAATTCTATATATTATTGGCAAAAATATCATTTTGGTCCTGTAACTTTTACTTGATTTTGATTTTGGTCCGGTATCTTTTATTTTTTTGATTTTGGTCATGTATCTTTGCAAACGTCAACCATTTTGGTCCTCCGTCTAAACTCCGTTAGTGAGATGTTGATGTGGCACTAACGGTGCTGACATGGATGCCACGTGGCGCTGACATGGATGCAACATGGTGCTGACATGGACGCCACGTGACGCTGACATGGAAATAGGACCAAATTCACCTTCCTAGAAAAAGAAACAGGACCAAATTCAAATAACTAAAAAAGAAAAGGACCAAAATGAACTTAATAAAAAAATGGAATAGGACCTGCGTAAAATTGGATGTAACAAATAACTTGTCTAATCTAGATAATATATAATGTTACTCAAAGGTGTTTTTAATTTGCTTGAAACACATAATTTACTTAATTTACTTTTAGTAAGCTCATTTTGGTCTTGTTTCATTTTTAGTTAGTTGAATTTGGTCCTGTAACTTTTTTAGTTAGTTGAATTTGGTCCTGTAACTTTTATCCGATTTTGAATTTGGTCCTGTTTCCATGTCAGTGCCACGTGGCGTCCATGTCAGCACCACATGTCATCAATGTCAGTGCCACGTGGCATCCACGTCAACACCGTTAGTGCCACATCAGCACCTCACTAACGGAGTTTAGACGGAGGACCAAAATAGTTGATGTTTGCAAAGTTACAGGACCAAAATCAAAAAAATAAAAGATACCGGACCAAAATCAAAAAAATAAAAGATACCGGACCAAAATCAAAATCGAATAAAAGTTACAGGACCAAAATGATATTTTTGCCTATATTATTTCAAACGGGTCATATTTTCCATCTATTATTTCATCTGGTGCTTTTATATATAATCTAATAACATCTGGAGTATAATGATTATTTAGACTCATTGAAAAATTTGGAAAACAATTAAAAAATACAGGACCATCATGACAATTACTTTCTAAAGTGACTATTATAGAATCTTTAAAGTTCCTAAATCTAACGTCCCTTAGCATTATTAATATAGGGGTATTTACTCCTAGTTTGAAGTTTGGTTTAGCAGCAACTTGTATTAATCCTATGTGAAGAAATGCATACCCTTTTTCTATATGCTCTTGTAATTTTTCATCAGCTTCTAAGACTTTAATGGTATTATTATTACTTATTATTATTATTATTATTGTTATTATTATTATTATTATTATTATTATTGTTATTGTTATTATCATTATTATTATTATTATTATTATTAATAATAATCATCCTCGGAATTTCAAATTATAGGATACTTGTGCGACTCGTAACTCACCTTGGATCCTTTTTTTTTCTAAAAAACACACAACACATAAGCATTTTCTACAAGAACGACGTGGGTTTGAGTTCCTCATTGCACCAGAGGATATGTCGGTGCAGGCTACAACCTGTCAACGCAAAATTAATTTTTAATTTATTTTGTTTCTTCTTTATGTATTTAGTTTAATTTATTTATATCTTAAATGGGAAAATAAATATTATTAAATTATAAATATAGATTTGCACAATTTGCTCTAGGGTAACCGTATTTATACAGATGTATTAGGGGTATTGTGGTATTAAATTCTCACCCTTCCCTAATCATAATTCGACTCCCGAACCTTATCTCTGAAAAGACCAGTTTTTCACAAAACAAAGGTTTTCCAATTTTTTCCATAATTAAAATTGGTGGCGACTCCATTTTCTCTATTTTTAGTCACGGCACCCCTCGGGGACGTTGTGACAGTTTGGCGACTCCACTGGGGAACGCTAGAGAGTCAAACCTATTAAAGTAAATTATGCAAATATTTATAATTTATAATATTTAATTTCTCCTTTTCTCTAACCTTTATTTGTTTATTCATTTATTTTATTTATTCTTGTTCATGTGCTTTACTTATCACGTGGGGAAGTGTCGTTTGGGTACGAAGTGCAAAAGCTCCTCACAAACTGAGCACCATCACAAACACGGCTCTATACCCGAGCCTCAGAAGCCCGTAGGACTAGAAGGTATTTCATCGTTGACCTTGTGAGGTTTATGCTTCCCTGACAGTCGATGATTCACCGCTCAAGTTGTTACCGGAACTATGAATTGCTATCTTGTGACATTACATGTCCCTGTGGTTAATTCTATAGATTCGGGACTTTATCTCATCGATAAAGGCAACATGGGGACCATGATTAGGTGCCTAAATCCAACCCATCACTAGTGTAACCCTAGCATACTGTCAAAGTTAGGGTGGCCTTTAGTCTTACCTAACCATAGGCTCTACATCGCTTAGGACACAAAGGAGCATGTTTTTTTTTACCATTATGTCATACCATGCATTTCATGCATAATACATCCATTTTATTTATCGTTCTATTAGTTTATTCAGTTTAAATGATCTACTAATAGTGCAGGAGTGATATCACATTACTAATGGAAGGGGTAAACCACACTAGCAATATCGCCATGAAGAGTCTCCATGTGACGGCAAACCCTAACCCATTACAGAAGCTGGATCAGTTGAGTCTTCTCTTTCCTGAAGACAACAGGAGAACCTTCGCCAAAAAATACGAGTCAATATTGGATCTACTGCTTATAATAGTCCAACCTTTCATTCTCACTGCTCTCGCCGGATACTGGAGCCCAACCCTCCGATGCTTCGAACTCCCCAACATTGACATTACCTAACCATTGAAGAGTATGCATGCATGTTGAAGTGGCCCGTAACAAAGAGCACCTTGGTATACTCACACATTGAGTATCATGCATCAATCAACAAAGTAGCTGAGCAGTTTGGAGAGTTACTAGGAGTTCCGGTGGCCTGGGTCAAGTTAGCAGGGCACGTAGACTCAAAAGGGGTTACCGGTACCTTCATTGAGACCCACTTAGAAGATTTGGCATGCCAAGAAGAATGTATTATTTTTGCGAGGGTGCTAGCACTAGGCATCTTTGGCTTTGTGTTGTTCCCGTCCGCTCCAAATATCATAGATCAAGC
Source organism: Aeschynomene evenia (assembly GCA_013621005.1). Taxonomy (NCBI): domain Eukaryota; kingdom Viridiplantae; phylum Streptophyta; class Magnoliopsida; order Fabales; family Fabaceae; genus Aeschynomene; species Aeschynomene evenia. The sequence continues at coordinate 13,573,000 of CM024271.1, forward strand.
TGCAATGGATTTTTTCTACGCCGTGGAGCATAAAAAGAGTAACCTTGTGCCAGCAATATTAGCATAAAATTTCCTCACTCTGAGTTTTTGCCACCAGAAACCAAAAGGGAAGCTCATGTGTTGTTTACATCTCCTGCATGTATGGATCATAACTCCCATGTATTCTGGGAACCACCTCAAAAGCACCTCTGATCCGCTAAGAAGCTTTCATCTCATCTCAATCAAGGTTCTCGAAGTGCAGCAATGGAAAGAAGAGTTCGACAATGTAAACGACAGGTCATTCAAGTGGGTGTGCCCGTGGTATGGACGGGACAGAGGAGAAATTATCTACAAGTGTGGAAAGTTTCCTAATGTGCCACTTATGGATCCGAGGGATTGCATAGCATATACACCAGCATTAGTACTCAAACAACTATGTTGGACACAAAGGAAGCCACGAGAAGAGCAGCTTTGAGGACTCCAATTTTGGTATAATGAGGGGGACAACACCGACAAGCTATCAGGGAACATTCAAGAAGCGTGGAAGGATGTCCACATGGCCGGTAGAAATGAGCTAGGAAAACCATTGGTGGTCACCACTACTGAGCACACTACATGGAGAGCGGCAAGGAGAGTATATCAAGAGACACCTAAGAATAGGCATGATGAGGGGGATAATGAACGATTGACTGAACAGGTAGACATCAATAAGGCTCAGATGGAACTCTTGGAAAAACAAAAGGATGCAGTAAACATGGAACTAATTATTGCCAAAGACCTGTGTGAAAAGAAGATGAGAGTGATTGAACACTTGAAAGATGAGATTGCGGATACCCTCGTGAGCAATGAGTTGAGGCTTAAGAGGCTTGAACAAGAAGTCCAGAGGTGTGCGAAGGAAAAACAAGATTCCTTGAAAAGGCTTGGGCAGTTGAAAAAGGAAAACAAAAGGCTGAATATGAGCACCATTCAGTTGAGGATGGCCATGAAGAAAGATCATGAGAAGCTAGAAAAGAAAGCCAATCGCGAAGAACAATTGAGAAGAGCTCTGGAAAAGGAAAACGAGGAGCTAAGGGCAAAGTTTGGGCAAGAAAAACGACAGAGGGAAGAAATGGAAGCTATGACCAATACTGCGAGAAGGTTGAACTAGAGTATAAGGTTGGAGAGTTGTCCAATACTTTGGCACATATGGCGGTGGAACGTGAACATGAATGGGCTAATTTTGAACAGTGTCAAGACCAACTTCATCACACAGAGAAAGCGGGAAGGTTCTGGAAAAAGCAAGCTGCAGATTGGGCTATGAAGGCTGTAGGACTGGAGGAAGAGTCTGCATAGTTCATCAAGCAACTGGATCATCATGCCACGAAATGGGCCTACCACTTTGAAAAGGCTGACCAACAAGTCAATCAGAATCTCAAGTTGCATCTCCCAGAAGAAGTGCATAGGTTCATTGATGTAACTAAGAATCTTGTAAAACATTTCAAAAAGAAAAGAACCTCTGATGTAGTCGTTTATCCGAACAATCACCTGTACTGAGATAATTTTCATTAATAAAATGAGTATGATTCCTATGTTTCAATTCCTATGAAGCTACTTTGTGTGGAAATACCAACGTGAACCTGCATCAAATGTTGTATTGCTAGTGTGTGGACTACCCTCGTACAAACGCCCATCAAAAGACTTGTCTTATGAACGAAAAATTCTCTGACAAGGATATGCCTTGTGATATCACTCCTCAGTAATGAGCATTTTTCTATTACTTTATCTTAACCTCGATGTTTGCAGGTTTTGTCACCATTGCGCCTTCAAAGTTAAGTTCGTCTGACCCTTGTAGAGAGCCCTACGAACTGCGATTTAGAACCGTGGTCAAGAAAGAGAAGCAAGGAGATTTCAGAACCGGAAACAAGCCAGAGAAGACTATGAACCTAGAGCCCAATAACCCGGAAGTTGAGGCATTGAAAACCCTGATAATGGAATAAGCAAAGCAGATTGAAGACCTGATCCAGTCCAGGAAAGTTGAACTGCCTCCTGGGTTTGAGTACGAGGCTAGATTTGACATGGAAAAGGTGAAGTTGAAGCAAAACTTAGAAGAGAACATGCGCCAAACAGATGCAAACCCTGAGAGAACCTAACCTGTTTGGACCGATGAGTATTGATGAGCTATGTGCCTCCCCTAATGTGGTGATCCCAAAGGATTTCCAAATGCCGGACTTCATTAAGTTCGATGGGAGCACGAACCCGGTAATGCATTTAAAGATGTACTGCACTAAGATGGGCATGTGGTCCAGAGACGAGGGTTTAATGATCAGTTTCTTCCCGAAAAGTTTAGTTGGAGCTGCGTGGGATTAGTTCATGAGGCTTGATCTATCAATGATCAAGCGCTGGGAAGATCTAGCATGAGCTTTCACTAACTAATACAGGTTTAATGTAGATGTTGCGCCCACTAGAGACCAATTAAAGTCCTGAGGAAGATGGAAGCAGAGTCATTCAAAGAGTGTGCCCAAAGGTGGCGTGCACTAGCTGCTAGAGTAATGCCACTAATGCTGGAACAGGAAATGTGCTTCTACTTCATCCGCACATTGGAAGGGCCTTATTTCAAAAACATGTTGGGGACACACGTCAAGGAATTTGTTGACCTTGTCGAGATAGGGGAAAAATTGAGATGAACATTTTGGATGGGAAAATTGAGCTAGGAGACACATGTGAGTCTTAGTCGAGAAAAATGTCTCATCTCAAGAAAAAGGAGAATGTTGTTAATAACATCCACCCGCAATACCACAATCCCCCTACACAGCCCAAACATTACTCTTTTTATCAACACTCTCAAAGTCCCAGACCCCAACAAAGGCCTTATCATCACCAAGCGCCTTACATTCCTCAAACTAACCATACTACTCATCCCCAAATAAACACAAATACCACCCAAGGGCCCTACCACACTCCACAACCAAATTACTAACAAGTCAACTCCCAAACAACCCAACAGAGGACAAATGTCCCCAACAACACTCGCAGGATGGAGAATCGACCATTACCAGATTTCCACATGAGTAAGAGTGAACTCTTCAAATGCTTGTGCAGAGATAATTTGATGAGGCAAGTGTTAGGAAAAACACAAGAACCACCATAACCCCAAGTGTTACGATCCCAACAAGACATGCAAGTTCCACTATAATTTTCCTGGACATACTATCGAAGAATGTTATGGTTTTCGAAGTGCAGTCTGACAATTAATTGACAATGGCGCTATCAAATTGGAGGAAAGCCAAACACCGAATGTGAAAAATAATCCCTTTCCTCCACATAGTGGAGGACAGATAAACATGATCAATGAAGAAAAGGACTTAAGAATAACAACAAAAGATACCAAGTTCTCCTTGAAGGAAATTGTGGAAGCCTTGAGAAGAGCCGGCTACGAGATGGTCGTGGAGGGTAAAGAGAGTAGAAGAACCATTCGAAACAACAATGAAGACCTATTTTGCGATTGCTCAAATGATGGAAGCACACATCATTTTGAGAATTGCCCTACACTCAAGCTCTTTATCCAGAAGATGACCAAGTTAGGAGTGCTTGAGGGGCCTATCAAAAAAGAGGAGAGTATCTATATGATTAACTCAACACCTCCTATCTACAAGGTTTTCCCACAAGCAGCAACCCATATCTCTAGGGCAGTGAGTCATTTTCCTTACCTGAGTGACGATGTTGTCCCCAGGAAGTATGAAACGACCATGTCGTGCTCAACCGACGAAGTCAGTACCAATATATAAGGTGACAGGTTTGTATTGTAATACAGCAAGCAAAGTGGAGATAGAGGAGTCAATAACCACCAAGGAATCTAATGCAGAAGTGGTGGAGAAAAAGACAAACATCGCAGGGATCACTCGGAGTGGGAGGTGTTATACTCCGGAGAAGCTAGTGATTCCCCAAACAAAACATGATGAGAAGGAGAAAAAAGAAAAATTGGAGGAAGAACAGGGAGAGTTTCTCAAAATTATGAAGCAAAGTGAGTATGATGTGGTGGAACAACTGAAGAGAACACTCGCAAGGATCTCACTATTCTCCCTGATCATGACATCTGATGCACATTGCAATGCACTCAAAAAGGGTCTTATGTGAGGCCTTTGTACCCAAAGACATTACCCCAGAAAAGGTAGAAGGGATTGTGAGCGCAATTAAGGCTACAAATACTATAGCCTTCAAAGAAACTGAAATATTCCCTTGCAAGGCTGGATGCCCGAAGACACTTCATATTACTTTGAAGTGTCAAGGTTACATCGTGGCGAAAGTATTGGTTGACTCCAGATCAGCTTTCAATGTGCTTCCTTATTCCACACTGCAACAACTATCAGTGGACTTATCAAAGATCGAACCAAGAGGGACAATCGCGAGAGCGTTTGACGGCTCAGCCCGAGAGTTCTTGGGTGACATTCAGCTTCAATTGGAGATAGGTCCAACTTTATTCAACACCATGTTTGATGTGATGGATATTGAGCCGGATTATACGATGATTCTAGGAAGACCCTAGATTCATGAGCCTAGTGCACTCTCGTCCACGGTACATCAAAGACTGAAGTATATGGACAACGGGAGTCTTGTCACCATAAAAGGGGAAGAAGCGATGCTGCTTGCTAAATTTGTAACGATCCCTTACATTGACTATTCTGAGGATGCCCTAGACAGTGCTTTGCAAAACCTTGAAATCGTTGAGCCATAAGAAGTAAAGGATGTAGCCCTTCCGGATAATGCAGAAGAGCGGTTTCAAAGAAGGAAGAGGGCTGAGAAGTCATTTGCAAGGGATCAAACATCTGGTTTCATTGCCTGAAAATCCGGGGAATCTTGGGTTAGGATACGACGGAAAGCAGAAATCACCTCCGCAAATAAAGAGGATTTCGCACATCAACGAAACATTCACATCGCCGTTAGCAAAATATGAAGAGGATGTTGTCAACGTCATCCAAAGCATTCTAGAGGATCTACCCTAGTCAAGAACCAAATGCATTAGACAATTGGGAATCTGAACCCCTTAATGATTTACTTTTCTTTAAGTAATGAACGCTTTTATACTTTGGTTTTGTACTTTTGATTAATATTATGATTACACATGCTTTTATTCGATCATCCAATTTCTAGATTTCCATTTTCATTCATCTATTACTTTCTTCTAGGGATTCCTCTTCGATGAGATCTCTTTTTGTTATGAACAATCGCGAAAATCCATTAATTGGCTATTGTAACACCCCGATCTTTATTAGGTCCTAATTAAAGGAAATTAAGGGTAATGGACTTTAATTGGAACTTAATTGGATTGAGTGAGCATGTTTCTCCTAGTTTAAAATATCTACATTATGTGTTTTTATGAGTATTTATGTGTGCTTTGATGTTACATTAAGTTATTATGGGTGTATGAATGTTAGTATTTGAGTTGGGACACTTTGGAAGCGTTTTGGGGCATTTTTCGTGGCCAGTAATCGATTACAGCTCCTTGTTAATCGATTACAGCAAGTCAAGTTTCAGATTTGGGCTTTTTCGGAGGCATGTAATCGATTACAGAACCGTGTAATCGATTACGGTAATCGATTACAAGTTCGATGTAATCGATTACACAACGCGCATAATGAGTTTTCGGATGTTTTAAGTGACGGGTGGGCCCCACGATGACTCTTAAACCCTATTAGCTCAGAATATAAGAAGGTAAACCCTAATTTCCACCTCATTTGGTCAGAAACACTCTCTCTCATCATCCCAGAGCCTCCATAGCTTTCTCTCTCAAGAACTCTCATAGCCATAGCCATTCCAGGTCAAGAAACACCCACAAATACTCACCCAATCCCAAAAATAATTATATATTCTTGATCCTCTCACCAAGTAGGACGTTTCTACCGGTTGTTTTTCTCCGGAAAGGGTCATCGTTGGAGTCGGGCCGTTCGTGAAACTAGGATTCCGTCTAAAACAAGGATTTGTCTTCAAGAGGTAGGGGTTAGGCATTCTAAACGTTATGTAAATGCATGATTGTTGATAAATTAATGGAGTTTGAATGTTGTACGTTGTTTTTCCCATTAGGGTTCATGAAAGGGTTGATTTATGAAATTGGTTTTGAAAAAAAAGGGGTTTTATGAATTGAGAAGCGTTTTAAAAGTATTTTTATGTTGGCTAATGGTATGGCTATGTTTTCTATCGATTGGGACGATGTTGGATTCATATTTTGGCCAATGGCTATTGAAAATTGTGTTTTTGGAACTCCAAAATCGTGTTTCACGACGTCGTAATCGATTACACGGGTTCGTAATCGATTACGATGTCTAAATTTCCAATCGCGAGAAAACTCTGCTCTCTGTTAATCGATTACAGAGCTGCGTAATCGATTACAGTAATCGATTACAGTGCTGTTTGTGCGAAAATGAACCGTTTTGACCCTTTATGTACCCTAATGCGTTCTACAACTAGTATGGATGATATATATGAGTTAATTATGAATTGTATGCAAGTTTAAATGTTGTTTGGATGATGATGTGCTGATATGTTATGATAATATATGTTTGTGTGAATTATGTGATGACTGTATATGTTATGTGTTGTGAACTGAGACGTCACTGGGTGGCGCAAAGATACATAGTAGCCTTCGGCTTGTGATTGAGAGGCTGTAGGAGGGGGTTGGCATCCTCGGCGCTACAGGTCCTTCACTTGCAGTTGGTGAATATCCCCCTTTTTCCCCCATTTCATTAGGATGAGCTCATGCCTAGGGGTCGGTGCAGTGGAGGTTACAGGAGGGTGGATAGGCCATAAGACATAATAAGAGATAAAGTGATATGAGTTACAATCCAGTAAAGTGTCAGAGAACATAGCATGATATTTGATTAAGTTTCCCTATATGACTAGATGGCACGTAGAGCACACACACGAAAGACATATTTATGTATGACGTATGTATGATGTAAAATGAACAAGAGGCACTTAGGTAGGTCGTTCCGGGAAAGATGATTTTAGAACTTATAACTGAAATTGAATTCATTCATGTTACACCGATTTTATTAATAAACCCGGAGCGGCTCCCCTACTGAGTTACTTCCCAGTACTCACCCCTCGTTTTCCCCCCATTTTAGATGATGAGATTCAGCAGGACACAGGAGTGGATGAGGATCCCGCACAGCTTTAGACTTTGCAGTTTATTTATTTATTCTAGACTTATCAGTTTTCGCTTTTACGTTATGGATTATGTTTATTACGGATATTAGCATTTATTTGTATTTACTTTGAGTCCAGACATATGTTAGCCGATATTTACTTTTCAATTATGGTTTTGTATTCATGGAGTCTTATGGGTCTCAGTTTTAGGCTCATGAGATGACACCTACTACTACTATTTACTTTCTTGATTGTATGTTTGGGGAGACTATGTTTGTTTATGAGGTATTATTCAGACTACATCATGTGTCATATATTATCGTTATATTATACGCAATGCCCTTATGTTCATATTCCGCAAATGATTTTCGAAAAATTCTCCCATGTATTTTCTGCGTATAAGTATTTTAAAAACAAGTATAAGTATGATAACAGGAGGTAACCCTTATGAAATGACCCTAAATGACTATAGCACTAAGGGCTATCTAGTAGGGTGTTACAACTATTGTGTTACAACAGACTTAAAAGAACTTGAACAAGAAGAGGACCCTGAACCATGCCAATAATTCGCTAAAATAATAAACTCAATGGAAAATGGGATAAATCCACACAATGAGGTTGTTGAAATGATTAACTTGGGGAGTGACGAAAACAAAAGAGAAGTGAAAATAGTCGACAACCCGAAAAGGGAAGAGATGATTGCATTATTCAAAGAATACTTGGACGTCTTTGCCTGGTCTTATGAAGATATGCCTGTTCTATATCCCGAAATCGTCTCCATAAAATCCCATTGATGGAGGGGTTTGAGCCTAAGCGATAAAAGTTGCGAAAGATGAGTCAAAGATGTCTCTTAAGATTAAAGATGAAGTTAAGAAACAATTTGATGCGGGCTTTCTGGAAGTTCCATCCTACCCGCAATGGGTGGCAAACATCGTACCCATGCCCAAAAAGGATGGAAAGGTCAGGATGTGTGTCAACTATAGGGATTTGAACAAAGCTAGCCCAAAAGCTAATTTTCCTTTGCCGCATATCGACGCCCTCGTCGACAATATTGCAAGAAGTCGTCGTTTCTCTTTCATGGATGGGTATTCTGGTTACAACCAAGTCCTTATGGCGGAGGAGGACAAGGAGAAAACGTCCTTTATCACTTAATGGGGGGTGTTTTGCTATCGTGTCATGCCATTTGGATTAAAAAACGCTGGTGCAACTTACCAACGGGCTATGCTGACTCTCTTCCATGATATGATTCATCAAGAGTTGGAGATATATGTGGATGACATGGTAGCAAAGTCGCAAGAAGGAGAAAGTCATGTCGCGGTCCTTAGAAAGTTGTTTGAACGACTCAGAATGTACAAGCTTCGTTTAAATCCGGCAAAATGCACTTTTGGGGCATCCACGGGAAAGCTGTTAGGATTCATTGTCAGCAGAAGAGGCATCGAAGTCGATCCAGACAAAGTCAAAGCTATCCAGGAGATGCTGGCTCCCAAGTCAGAAAAAGAAGTTCAAAGCTTTCTTGGTCGCCTGAACTACATTGCAAGATTCATTTCCAACATGACGCACACATGTGAGCCGATATTCAAGCTTTTGAGGAAGGATAATCCATTATACTGGAATGACAGGTGTCAAGAGGGCTTTGAGAAAATAAAAGACTATTTGACAAATCCACCACTCTTGGTTCCCCCAACACCAGGAAGACCCCTCATTCTATACTTGACGGTTTTACATGATTCCATGGGTGCGGTTTTGGGACAGCACGACGATTCAGGAAGAAAAGAGCAAGCAGTATATTATTTGAGCAAGAAGTTCAATGATTGCGAGTCCCAATATATGGCCATTGAGAAAACCTGTTGCACACTAGTATGGACAACAAGAAGGTTGCGTCATTATATGTTATAATACACAACTTTGCTAATATCACGCATGGACCCTCTCAAGTACATTTTCGAGAGCCCTCAATGGCAAGTGGCGTTGGCAGAATTCGATATAAAATATGTAACCAGGAAGGCTGTAAAGGGCAATGCCATTGCTGACCACCTCGCTGAAAACTCGCTTAAAGAATACAAATCCATGGAGTTCGACTTCCCAGACGAGAACCTCGTAGCTGCCATGGGGGATGAAGATGAAGGCGAAGAGGAAGATGTGTGATGTGGAGAATGTACTTCGATGGAGCAGCTAATACACATGGAAGTGTGATTGGGGTAGTATTAATCTCTCCAGACGGGAGGCAATTCCCAATCGCGATCAAGATTGCTTTTGATTGCACCAACAACACTGCAGAGTATGAGGCTTGCATATCAGGTTTGAAAGATGCAATAGCTCTCGACGTGCAACATCTAGAGATCTATGGGGATTCAACACTTGTCATTTGTCAAGTCAATGGAGAATGGAAAGTCAAAGAGCATCGATTGTTGTCATATCATCAATGTCTCACCGGTCTCAGAGAAAAGTTTGAGGAGATCACTTTCCATTATTTGCCTAGCGAACAAAATTAGTTCGCAGACGCACTAGCTACATTAGCCGTTATGACTAAGCTTGACTTACAAATCGACATCCGACCTTTGCAAGTGCTGATCGAAAAGGAACTTGCATACTGCTCCAATGTCGAGGAAGAGTCTAATGGCCAACCATGGTTTCATGATATCAAACAGTTCATTAAGCAAAGGGAATACCCGATGGGGGCAATTGAAAATGATAAGAAGACGCTCAGGCGGTTGTCGATGTCTTTCTTCCTCTCAGGAGATGTGTTGTACAAAAGAAATCAGGACGGCGTTCTGTTAAGGTGTATTGATGCGACAGAGGCCAACTTGATCATCTCAGAGATACATGAAGGTATTTGTGGGACTCATGCTAGCGGACACACGATATCCTGACAAATTCTCAGACACGGGTACTGTAGTGGACTAGGGCCGAATCACCAAAGTCGCTCGGCCCACACCACATGGAACTCGGCCCATTGTACACAGAATTGAGTCACGTGAAGAATACTTCAGGCCGAGTAAAGACCGAATAGTAACGCTCCCCCCAGACAAGCCTCATCATTACCCATAATGAGCATTTAAGGTAATTAACTCTAGGATGCCAGCTCCTCGTTATAGCGAGCTCGACAACCTAAACCAGGTAAGTAACTTTTGATCCATAGTTGATTGAGACTTACTTCTTTCATACTTATTCTCTAGAATCACTAATGACTTGAGCGTCGGAGTGCCTTTTCAGGTACACCCCCCGCCTGGTTCTGAAGGCCACCGGAACTCAAGTATTGGAGGAGTCGGCTTAAGAAGGAGTCAGCTTAAGTTCTAGAAGGGCGAGAACATTGGCGCTCACCGTGGGGGCTCGGAATAAAATCATTATCCCACCCCAATTCTTTACAAAAAAACAACCAATCCGAAGACATGGCTGAAGAGAATCCAACTTTGGCAGACCTGTTGTCAGCTGTACAAAGAATAGGCGAACAGTCCTCCCAAGTGATGGAAGACAATTAGATATTGGCTGAGGAAATCAGATTGCTCCGTGAAGAAAGGGCCAAGAAAGATCAAGAAAGCCATCAAGAGGAGCTTCATGAAAGAAGGAGTCATGGAGTTTCAAATGTTCAAACCGGTCCTTTCTCGACGGAACTCATGGAGGAGCCACTGCCGATTCACCTCAACCCTCCACCAAGTCTGAAACCATATGATGGAACCGAAGATCCCCATCGGTTCATATCCAAATACAAACATGCAATGTTCACTAACCACGCTTCTTATCGTGTTTTATGCAGGGTTTTTCCTACGTTCTTATATGGAGTAGCTGAAGTATGGTTTGCACAGCTGCCTTCAAAGTCGATTTACAACTTTGAGGAGTTAACGGCTGCCTTCACTACCCAGTTTTCTTCTTCCAAGATTTACACAAAGAACGAGGAAGCTTTGGCGAGATTCCAACAAGGTCCGAAATGAGTCCTTAAGGGAATATATAACCCGTTTCAATGATGAAGTTATGCAGATACCATATCTAGACCCAGTCGTCGAGTTGTTCACGGCGAAAGTTGGCCTGAGACCTGGACCTTTTGCAGAAAGCATACAAATCCAACGACCCAAGACTAAGGCTAAATTCCGAGAGCGAGCAGTCGGATATATCAATGCTGAAGAGCTGGATGAGGAATCAGGAAAAAACAAACAAGAGGGAAGAAACTACCCGCAACAAAAAGCACAATTCCAAAGACATGACAGACGAGATGACAAGCCGAACACCCGGTTGAAACCTTATGAAAGGGCAAGGTATAATAACTATACTCCTTTAAATGCTAGAAAGGATGTTATTCTTCGTGAAGTGTGCAGTGCAGGTTTAGTGCGACTCCCTAGACCAAAAAACCAAGCTCCGCCCGAAGGAACTGATCGATCCAAAGGATGCGAGTTCCATCGATGCTTCCGACACACCACAGATGAATGTCAAGTGCTCAAGGACCATATTGATACGTTGATTCGGAACGGTCACCTGAAACGGTTCATAAGAGCAAATGATCACTATGCCGATAGAGGAAGGAGACCAAGGAGCCGGTCGCCAAGAAGAAATTACAACCGGGGAAGCCGATTTCCTCCTAGGAACAGAAATTATCCAGAAACAGTAAAAGAGGTGGTTAACCATATAGCAGGAGGCTTTGCGGAAGGTGGCGAAACAATCTCGGCCCGAAAAAGATCAATTCGACACATCATGAACCTTGAAGGAAGTACATCTAACATACCACGACTTCAACAAACCCCGGTAATCTCGTTTTATGCTTCTGACTTTAGAGGTTTAGATGAAAATAGAAACGATCCTATGGTGATCTCTGTCTCTATCTTTAATTTCCTTGTCACGAGAGTCCTGGTAGATCAAGGAAGCTCGGCGGATGTGATGACGTTGACTACCTTCAAAAAGATGAAATTATTCGAACAATCCATACTCCCATTTAACGGTCACTTGGTGGCATTCTCTGGAGACCGAGTTAGAACTATTGGTTACATATGGATGAGGGTAACCTTTGGTGAGGACAGAAGATCAAAAGCAATTGATATTCGATTCCTCATCATTGACTGCCCGAGTCCATATAACATCATCCTCGACTGGCCTTCTTTGAACGATCTCGGTGCTATAGTATCAACACTGCACATGAAAATGAAGTTCCCTGTCTTATACAAAGAAGTCAGCACGATTTACGTAGATCAGAAAGATGCCAGAATCTGTTACAACGAGTGCTTAAAGCTTAAGTGTTTACCTGAGAAAGGTTTGCCAAATTCTATTAACCAACAAGTTAACATGATTTGTGCAGAAAATCTTTTGAAGGAACTAGATCCGAGAGATAATTATGAGATGAGGCCTGCCCCAGCTGAAGAACTTCAACTATTTCAAGTAGGACAAAAAGAAGGACAAGTAACGTACATTGGGACCTCGGTGGAGGGAAGGCTCAAACAGGACTTGCAACAACTTTTGCTCAAAAATGCCGATTTTTTCGCATGGTCTCCATTAGATATGCCTGGAATAGATCCTAAGGTAATTTGCCACAAATTATCAATAAAACCAGGAGCCCGACCTGTCAGACAAAAGAAAAGAGTATTCGGCCAGGAAAAGCAACAAGCAGCTAGAGCCGAGACCAAAAAGCTACTCGGGGCAGGATTCATTAGAGAACTCAACTATCCTACATGGTTAGCAAATGTGGTAATGGTAAAAAAGTCCTCAGGAAAGTGGAGGATGTGTGTAGACTTCACTGACCTGAATAAGGTATGTCCTAAAGATTCATATCCCTTGCCCAATATTGACAAACTTGTTGATAGCACTTCTAGTTACAAGTATTTGAGCTTCATGGATGCTTATTCGGGATATAATCAAATTAAGATGGCACCAGAGGATGAGGAAAAAACAGCTTTCCCTACAGAAGAGGCAACCTTCTGTTACAAAGTCATGCCATTCGGCCTCAAGAACGCAGGAGCCACATATCAAAGACTAATGAATAAGGTGTTTGAGCAGCAAATAGGTAAAAACATAGAAGTGTATGTCGACGATATGGTTGCTAAGACTCCGAGTCAAGGCAACCATATCGCCGACTTAACCGAAATTTTTTCTCAATTGCGCAGGTACAATATATGATTAAATCCTAAAAAATGCGCGCTCGGAGTTAATGGAGGCAAATTCTTGGGTTTCATGTTGACAAACCGGGGCATAGAGGTGAACCCGGATAAATGCCAAGCTATTCTTTCCATGTGGAGTCCAAAGAACATAAAAGAAGTACAACAACAAGGGTAGCACCTCTAGCTCGATTCATGTCCAAAATCGGCCGAGAAGGCAGCACCCCTATACAAGCTACTACGCAAAGGAACTAAGTTCGAATGGACAGAAGAATGTGAGCAAGCATTCGAATCACTAAAACAGTTCTTAGCAACACCACCCGTGCTCACACAACCCAAAGTCGATGAGATTTTATATTTATATTTAGCTGTCACTAATTCTGCTTTGAGTTCAGTTTTAGTTGCAGAAAGAGATAAAGAACAGGTACCAATCTATTTTGTAAGCAAAACCCTCCAAGGATTAGAGGCAAGGTACCAAAAAATTGAGAAGCTGGCATTTGCTGTTGTTGTCTCGGCAAGGAAGCTCAGACCATATTTCCAAAGTCATCACATTGTGGTGCGAACAGAACAACCAATTCGGAAGGTACTATCCAAACCTGAACTCGCTGGAAGAATGATATCATGGTCAGTGGAATTGTCCGAATTCAGCATCGAGTACAACCCAAGAGGACCGATCAAATCACAAGTACTAGCAGACTTCATAGTTGAACTGGCACAAGAAGAAGCTCAAAGCGAACCAACCTGGACCCTCTATGTGGATGGATCCTCTAACAGCAAAGGTAGCGGTGCAGGTATTATCATTGAAAATAATTTTGGTGTTATTATTGAACATTCGTTGCAGTTTTCATTCAAAATAAGCAACAACAAAGCAGAATATGAAGCCCTCATACCAGGACTAAGATTAGCTCAGGAAATAGGAGCTACAAATTTACTCGTCAAGGCGGATTCCCGACTTGTTGTAGGACAAGTACTCGGAGAATACCAAGCGCGGGATGAAACGCTCGGAAAATATCTGACTCAGGTACAAAATTTGTTAAAACAATTTAAAACTGTGGAATTAACCCATATCCCCAGGGAACAAAATGTCCGAGTAGATGTCCTCTCAAAACTAGCAAGTACCAAAGGACTCCAAAACAACAACTCAGTCATTCAGGCTCGACTTTGTAACACCCCTTGACAACTTGAAGGCATTGATGACTGTCCTCTGACCAACACGAGACTTTCCAGTGTGTTTTGTCCTCACTCACACACTTTCTGAGAAAACTTCCCAGAAGGTCACCCATCCCAGAATTGCTCCAGGTCAAGCACACTTAACCTTGGAGTTCTTAAGGGATAGGCTACCGAAAAGTATATGCATCTTGTTGGTATGAGTAGTGCAAATCAATTCCTTTAAGCTATCCTCAACTATATAGTCCCATACCTATACAGCCTTTGGATCTCTCTCATTCCGGTGTAAATTCGATTCGTTCATGTGTCCCTCCCACTTAGAAGCCTGCTAGGAGCCGCTCCTTGTCAGTGCCTCTTGCACCGGCGATCACTCCCCGCCCTCATCAGTGCCCGAGATGTCACATGCCCACCAGCTTCCGCTTGGTTCGTCCTCGAACCACACCGTACTGGGAGAGGTCAGGCTCTGATACCATCTGTAACACCCCTTGACAACTTGAAGGCATTGGCGACTGTCCTCTGACCAACACGAGACTTTCCAATGTGTTTTGTCCTCACTCGCACACTTTCTGAGAAAATTTCCCAGAAGGTCACCCATCCCAGAATTGCTCCAGGTCAAGCACGCTTAACCTTGGAGTTCTTAAGGGATAGGCTACCGAAAAGTATATGCATCTTGTTGGTATGAGTAGTGCAAATCAATTCCTTTAAGCTATCCTCAACTGTATAGTCCCATACCTATACAGCCTTTGGATCCATCTCATTCCGGTGTAAATTCGATTCGTTCATGTGTCCCTCCCACTTAGAAGCTTGTCAGGAGCCGCTCCTTGTCAGTGCCTCTTGCACCGGCGATCACTCCCCGCCCTCATCAGTGCCCGGGATGTCACAGACTTTATGAACCAACATGTAACCATTTGGAGGTAAATCCCATTGTACAAGAAGATTGGAGGACGCCATATACTGAGTACCTCTCAACAGGAGTTATGCCAACCACTATCCAGGACGAAAAACAATTCAGAAGGATGGCTAGTTTCTACACACTAGATGGAACACAACTTTACAGAAGAGGTTTTTCATTCCCCTTATTGAGATGTCTCGGCCCAGAAGAAGCAGAGGAAGCCTTGAGAGAGGTACACGCAGGGGTATGCGGTAATCACATTGGAGGCCGAGCACTAGCCACCAAAATCCTTCGAGCCGGATATTTCTGGCCAAAGCTCAGGTATGATGCAATTGATTTTGTTAAAAAATGTGTTCAATGTCAGAAATTTACAGATGTCCCAAGGAGTCATTCAGAACCTTTACACCAGTCAGAAGTTAGCTGGCCCTTTCACAGATGGGGGATAGACATACTTGGTCCCTTTCCATTAGCAGTCGGTCAACTCAAATACATAGTGGTGGCTGTGGACTATTTCACAAACTGGATTGAGGCCGAACCATTAGCAACCATTTCGACAGAACGTGTAAAAAAGTTTTTATGGAAACATATTATCTGCAGGTTCAGATTACCGAGAGAAATTGTCATAGACAACGGAACTCAATTCACCGACAAGAGGTTCAAATTAAAGAACTGTACAACAATTTCAAAATCATTCACATTCAAAGCTCGGTAGAACACCCTCAAACAAATGGACAAGCAGAAGCTGCCAACAAAATCATCCTCAAAGCCCTGAAAAAAAAGATAGAAGGAGCAAAAGGAACATGGCCAGACGAACTCCCAGAAGTGCTCTGGGCTACCACAGTACACCTCAGACGACTACAGGGGAAACCCCCTTCAGGTTAGTATTCAGTTCAGATGCCATGATACCTTTAGACTTAACTCTATCTTCTGTTAGGCGTACAAACTTTCAAGAGGAGCAAAACGAGGACCTACGAAGAGCAGAACTGGATCTCATTCAGGAAGATAGGGAGCATGCGAGGATCAAAGAGCAAGCAACAAAACAACGGATTTCTCAAAACTATAACAAAACAATCAAAATCAGAACGTTTGAAGAAGGAGACCTCGTGCTCAGAAAGATCGAAGCACCACAGAAACCTTCAGGAGACGGCAAGCTAGCAGCAAACTAGGAAGGACCATTCCGAGTCATTGAGGTACTCGGTCACAAAGCATACAAATTGGCTTAGATTATTGAGTTAGCGTATAATGGGTGTACTCCTTTTCCGTTATTAGTTTTTTTCCCACTAGGTTTTGCTCGTAAAGGTTTTTAACGAGGCATGATTATACGTTAGCAACGACGTAATCTTTAGGGGGCACTTGGCTAAGAACGACGATCTTCTTACCAAGTGTAGTATGAGGGAACTCGGCGAGAAATCAAATTTTCCCGAGAAGAAGGATAAACAACATCATTCCTTCATACGAAAAGCCTTCCATTCACATCTTTTACATTTACATCTATTGTAAGAATTTTCAATTCCCCCATGTTCTTTTACAAATTCAATAAAGTACCTCAACACAGTTACTTCATCTGCAACTATATTTGTTTACTTTCAATAAGTATGTGTTCAGTTCTAAAATACATAGCACCTACACTCGGCCTAAAATAAATAGCGCCTATACTCGACTTAAAATTTATAACGCCTACATTCGGCTTAGCAATAATAAAGTGCAAGATCCTACATTCGGCCTGTAACGATTAAAATCATTGTACCAACATTCGGTCAATTAATTTTACTTATATTTCATATCACGAAAAATTCTTTTAACAGTTCTACACTATACATTAACGTTAGCAGAAAAATAAAAGTTCAAAAGCCTACACTCGACTTGTAACATACTACAAATTAACATAAGTATCAAGAAAACAAAAAACAATTACACATCAAGAACAACCGTTACATCAGGAGCACTCTGATCTCCACTCATATTCGCTCCTTCTTCATCAACGGGAGACAACGGCTTCTCATCAGCATTCACTTCAATATTTCCTGAATCTGTCCCGACTTCATTCCCATCAACTCTGACAATTTTTCCATCACAGACTTGCCTCAAAACATCACACTTACTCAAGTCCAGGTCAGGATAGAAAATTTTTTCTTGATATATAGCATTTTCAAACCCAAAAATGCATTGATCTAAAGCCTCAGAAGTTCTCACTTCAATCTCTTCTTTCAACTCGGTTATTTCATTATCATAACTCTCCTTCTTGTAACACCCGTGATTCGGGACTTTATTGTTTTGTGTATTCTCAGTCGTCGGTGCGGATTTTGGTGCCCGGAGCTTAGAGTTATATATATATATATATATATATATATTGTATATGTGGTGATATTTTATGAGGTGTTTTCTATGGCTGATATATGTATATATATATATATACATGTGTAGTGCGCACATGGGTAACGGGGTGCTGAGATTTATTATTTTAAATTGATGATGTTTGATATTTAAAGTTGAAACGAGCTATATGGTGATGCCTGAGATAAATATATTTTTACGGGACCAAAGTGAGTGGTGTGTGTGTTTGGATTTAATTTAATTTCCTTACTCAGGGAAGAGACTGGTATTTGGTTTATATATATATATATATATAATAATGCGTGATATATCAAAAGAATGCAAGGGGTGCTTATGTGAGAATAAATAAAATTTGCATATATGTGTAAGGGAACATATTTTATGTCTCATGATTAAAATAAGTTGTATATATATATATATATATTTATTTATGTATATGGGTGCATAAATATATATACATATGCATTTGTTTTATGTGACTAAATTTTTGTGAATGTGCTATAAGTTATTATAATAATAATTTAAGTTGTTGAGAAGCAAGGCAGACTTAATATTATTATTGTATGAGTTAGGGAACCCCTGAGAGGAGTAATGATCGTTATAAAAATTTTGTTTAGACCTTAATATTCAAAAATTTAAATTCCCAAATTGGTGCTTGGAAAATATTTAGAAAATATTCTCACCAATATTGGAAAATTATGATTTTAAGGCTATTATTATTATATTTCACATTTTTACGATTTTCAGGAAAAATCCTAATTATATATAAATAATGTGAAATTAATAATAATATGAGATAATTAATTTAGACTCACCGAGAGTCTCATAATATTAAGGAAATTTTCATAACGATCATATATTATTTTCTTATCTTAAAAACTGAGTGTTTAGTGAGTTTTTGAGTAACCTGAGAGCGAGCCTGAGCTAGATCCTAAACACAACCGGAGCAACTTTTTAGGACCCTGAGCTCTCCAAAATTTATTTAACTCTCACCATAACTCTTAGTTGCAATTTCTTGCTCAAAATTATACTCAAACACGTACTCATACTCACTACCTAGAGACATTTAACACTACAACAACTCAAAAAATTAAACAAAAACAACCCCCTTAGCCCTTTAAACACTCGGCCGAACCCCCTCCTCTCCAACACAATTTCATTTCTCTCAAACACACATATCAGAGGCTTCCTCCTCTCCTTTCCCTCTCATTTTCGGCCAGCCATTGGAGCTCAACAAGAAGTCACCACCAACCCCTTCATTTTGCTTTTTTCTCAAAGAAATCAAGTGAGTTATCATCCCCCTTCATCATGCTTCTGATTTCTCATTGTTCCAGAACCTCTTGCTCTTTGTTTTTGTTAACATTCACCTCTGATTTTCGAGTTGCATGATGCATGTGAAAGTATCTTGATGAATTTGATGAATGAAGCTTGTGTGAGTGCTTGCATGTGAAGTTTGATGCTTGCATGTGTATGAGATTGTGTTTTTCTTGCATTTGGTTCTGATATATTGAGGTTAGACACTGGTGATATGTGTATGTATGTGGGATGGATGATTTTTGAGTGATTTGGATGAGTGGGAATGGGTTTTGATGTGAAAATGGAGCAGAAATGCGATTTCTGCGTTTTCTATAGAAACTGAGCAGTGGGGATCAATCCCCACCATTGGAGGATCGATCCCCAAGTGAAAATTTGCTGAATCTGGACAAATTTAAGTGGGGATCGATCCCCACTATGAGAGGATCGACCCCAGGCTGAAAAAATGTGTTTTCTGTGAAATTTTAAGGCAGGATCGATCCCAGACCCCTGAGGATCGATCCCCTGCACCTGAAAAGTATAATTTCACTTATTTTCACCCTATTTCAAATACAAGTTTTCAAATAATGATAATGGGGTTAACATACTATTTTAAAGTGATGAAAATACGTATGTAGCAATGCTTTTAATCATGAAAAGAGAAACGGAATGTATATATACAAGTTTATGTGTAAAGAATCGTGAATTAAAGGGTGATATGAGAGTTTTTGTGATATTTGATAAAGATAAGAATGAGATTAGGCTATGTGTACGATGAGAGCTTAACACTTTAGTTCGAAGCAAGAATAAGGTGTTCGGAGAACCCAAACCCGTTTATGTGAGTGTTATGAAATTTGAATTGACGAGTGTATGTGAATGGAGATATATATGATGACGAATTCGTTATGATAATAATGTACAAGCATGCTATGTTGATATGGGCGGTAGAACCCCTTAGTTGAGACTGAAGTAAATTATGATTTGCTCATGATGAAGTGATTGTGAATTTGCGTTTAAATTGTGAGCCATGCTTGTTTTGTGAAACATAATTGAACTGTAAATTATGAATGATGAGCCACTTAGTTGTGAGTCTTTGGAAATGCATGCTATGATGTTGAGAATTTAATTATTAAGCTGAAATGTAGAGATTTGTATATGTTTCGTGCGGTTGTGTTGATTTTGAAAGATTGAAGTATTATATGGCTACTTAGGAGTTTGGGTGGATTCGAGTAGGCCTTTTCCAGCTACTTAGGAGTTTGGGTGTATTCGAGTACGCTGATGCCATCTACTTAGGAGTTTGGGTGCATTTGAGTACGCTGATGCCGGCTACTTAGGAGTTTGGGTGTATTCGAGTATGCCGATGTGGCTATTTGGGAGGTGGGTGTATTCGAATATGCCAGTAGAGGGTATCTGGGAGGTGGGTGTATTCGGATACGCCTCAAAGTTAATATGTTATTTGAAATACTCTCATGCATGCTTATTAATATGAATAATGTGAAAGTGTTGGCTTGTTGCATACTATGTATAATTGCTGCTAGAATTTGATGTGGTGGTTACCACAAGTGCGAAACCGATTTTGGTCGGCTGTAATGATATGTGAAAGGGGTGAGCATTTATTGTACATTGAGAGAACCGCGAGAACTTAGAAAGACTCATAGGTTCCCCCTCTAGAAACGGATCGTTAAGTTGTTTGTTCTAGTCAAAGTAAGCACTTGAGTTTTTGAGAAAATTAAAGTCCTGTTTGATACAAGTATTACTTTGACTAGCTAGAATCGATAACATCGGGCACGTAGATCCGTGTGCTCAAGGTAACTCACTAAGACGACCTCGTCTTACG
This sequence comes from Aeschynomene evenia, assembly GCA_013621005.1. Classification (NCBI taxonomy): domain Eukaryota; kingdom Viridiplantae; phylum Streptophyta; class Magnoliopsida; order Fabales; family Fabaceae; genus Aeschynomene; species Aeschynomene evenia. Next base: position 13,593,695 of record CM024271.1, read on the forward strand.
CTCTCTTTTTTTGATGATTCGATTCTAGATGGCCAGCCGCCGCCGCCCCTGCCGCGCCACGAGACCTATGATTTCTCGTGGTCCAGCTACACGCCGGCGACCGGTGCGGTGACTATCGTGTCCACTGTCTCAGGGGTACACCGCTTCTTCATCCCAGAGGTTCTAGCGAGGTACCCTGCTCCCGTTCCTGGTCCCATTCCTGCTCCAGCTCCAGCCCCAGCGCAGGCATCTGCTTCTCCGCCGCCACCTCCGCCACCATCTCCGGCCTCAGAGTCGACGGAGTCGGACCCAGAGGAGGACGAGGGTTACTCGAGTGAGGATTCGGTGGATTTCTGGACGGACGTCAACTATATCATGGTAGAGTTCGAGGCGTCTTCTTCTGCCACGGGTTCGGATATGAGTGAGGATACCGGGAGCGCCAGCAGGTGAGGCGCTGATCGTGACCAACCTGACCGATGTGCATCTGACCATTGACATCTTTTCTTTTGTTTATAAGTTATCTTTTATATGGAGCCTTTTTGTACCCCTGCGTGGGATTAACTCATTTGGCATGTATATGTATTTAACGAAATGCAGTGTTACCTGAGTCCTTTTTGTATATCCGGACCAGGATTTCAGACTCATTTATTTTGATCATGTCAGCTCCATTATTATCTCTGTATGTACTAAACAGGATCCCGATACACTCAAACCTTGATATTTTCCACTCTGACGCATATGTTATATATTGATATTATGGCCATTTGTTGCATGGGCCTTTATTATATTATTGGCATTTTCTATTGTGATTCTAGACGCTTATCCAGGTTATCTATTCGTGCCATTAATCTGATTTGTCATGGCTTTGAGTCTCGATATCGATTTATTGTACACAAGGGTTTACGAAAATATATTTTATATATACGTTTCAAAAAAAAAATATGGGGTTTTTGGGTGTTATGTAACATTGCAAATTGTTAATTATGTCCATGACATAGTTAATAAATTGGGATGTTACACTTCTCATCTTTCACAACAGCTTTCAAATCTTCCACTAACAACTCAGATGCTCTTAACTGAGTTTCTAAAGACTGAATTCTTTTTTCCTGTTGTTTGGCAATAGCCGAAATCTCTTCCTTTTCTTTCAACAAAGATGATTTACTTTCTTCTGCAGCATGGACAACTTGGTTAAGATGCTCAAATTCTTTCTCCAGACTCCTACCTATCAGGGCATTCCTAAGACCCTAAATTTCAAACATCCTTAACAAGCTCTCAACACCTAACCCCTTTATTCTCTCAACATCACTCGGCTCAGATATGTTCTTATCTATGAATGCAGGGAAAGGAAAATCAACGTTCCACAAACTAGAAGAAGGAGTACCTACTTCAAAGCCAGAAATCGTTGAAGGAACAGTCAGAGCAGCATTGGAAGCAACTTCCACATTCCGACGTTTGCGTTGGCGCAAATTAGCATTATCCGAAAGGGTCTCAAAACTTGATTCCGGCTTTCGGGATGCCCGAGTAAGCCGGGATGAAGTCGGCACTGAATTTCCTCCATCAACACTTCCTCCAGCACCACTCCCACCAGCAGCTGCATCTTTCTTCTCCATATGGGAAGCCAGTCTAGCCAAGCTAAACCCAAGCTTGGGAGCCATTTCACCTATAAACAAAAAATCAAGAGGTCAATTCAAGTAAATTACTCCAATTATCATAACAAATAACGAAGACGGTTAAAAGTTTGTAACCTATATGAAACAGGACAAGAGGTTTGTTTGATGACCAACGCAGCAAAACAGAACACTGCATCGACTGACCACTCTCAACAACATCACATAGAAGATTCACAAACAATTTCTCACTAACCCGCAATGATTCAAAGGTGATGATGGTTAGTCGGCGAGGGTTGGGTTGCCAGTATAAAGGAAATCTTTCAAATCCCTCATTATCCATGAAAAAGGGGAACTAGACTTCCTTGGAACGAACACGAAAGAATTTATCTTTAAAGTTTTTGAAGGAAGAAGTTAAAGGTACTAGAATTTTTCTCTTAGATACATTATTTAAAAATACCCAACCCCCCTTCTCAGTTCCTTTCGGATGAAAAAAAAAAAAGAAAACGTCAACACTTGGGACTATATTCAAAGCCTCACATAATGTAAAACCCCAAAATTCTAATTATACCTTAATTAGAGTGATTTAGTCATAATCACTTTAATCAAGGTGTAATTGGAATATGTATGTGATCAGGATGTATTTTGATGTGTTATTTGATATGTGTTATGTGTATTATGTTGATAGATGCATTGCATGCGGGTTAAAATATGATAAAATAGACTAAGAATCTAGGAAAGGAATGTAGGAGGTAATCACGAGAGATTTTAGGTATTTATGGTTATGTATGAGTTTATATAGATGTAAAAAGGATGACTAGGGTGCTAGAAATGGTTTAGAGAGTATTAGGTGCATTTTGGAGTTTTAGATGTTTAAAACTGCTGCTGTTGTCATGTATCAGTATATTCTCGCTAGCGGCCAGTTGCCTTCGCTAGCGAGTAAGGCGGTAGAGTCCGTCGCTAGCGGCTAGTGACAACGCGCTAGAGGATTGTGCGGTGGGAGCGGTCACTAGCGACCGTGATACACTCGCTAGCGACCAATATCGTGGCAGAACAGAATTCTGTATTTTCATTTATAACCTTCATCCCCCACCTTTTAAAAAATTGCCAACCAATCCCTCTGTTCCTATACCACCTTATAACATCAGAAACCTTCACTAACCTCCTCAAGAACACCCTCACAAACATCAGAAACTCCAATCCTCACACCCAAATCCTTCCACCTTAAGAAAGCTCCAAACCTCACATCCAACCACAAGAACTCCTCAAACCAGAGAATAACTCACATATTCAGATTCTTCATTTCATTTCCCTTGATTATAACCGAACACAAATCCTTAGAAGCCACGGTTTCATCATCCTCCTCATCAAAGAAGAGCTAAGGAGTGTTTAGCAAGAAGTTGTAAGAAAAAGGGTGATTTCTAGCTTGGATAGAGAGAAACTACAAGAGGTAGGGGTTTAGATTTATGTTAAGTTATGTATTAATGTGTTTTCATGCATCAGATTCGAGTACATGTCTTTCTTTGCATCAAATGGTTGCTGTTTTGAAAACTGATATGAGTGCAGAGCCGAGCTGCTCGCTAGCGGCTACAACACAACCGCCAGCGAGTGCACACGCGCTAGCGGCCATATTATAGGCGCTAGCTAGTGTAGAGAATCGACGTGGGCGCTAGCGGCCGCAGAGGACGCGCTAGCGACCAGATCGCAGAGTTTCCTGCAGAATTGTATTTTCTGATATTTTTGATATTTTAAAGATATTAAGCTCATATATGTTTTTAAATGAAATATCATGATAAATATGTATATATATATATATATATCAGAAATGAATATTGTTTGTTGGAAATGGAGGAATTTAAAGAAAAGATGATATATGAGATCATCTATGTTTTTATATGATTACGTGTGTGTGATATATGTGATATGATGAGTATATAATGTTTAATATGCATGCTGATATAGTAAAGAAGCTGTGAAAGGTCATGTGAATCAGAAAATGAGTTTTATGAGTAGCTTTCTGTACAAACGGAATTGGCAAGGGAGGTTGGCACCCTCGGTCCCCAATACCGATTTGTAAAGAAAGTGAATAAAAACCCTCTTCCCCATAGAGATCTAGTAGAAAACTAGATAGGTATGAGCTCATAGCCTAGGGGCCAGGTGTATGCGGAGGTAGAAAGAGAGAGGGTAGTGCCATTGATTTACGAAAGTTATAACACATGACACATATAATCGTATGTATGATGTTGATTGTGCAACTTTTATATGAATAGTTATATTTAAACATATGACCGTATGCATAGTGTTGACTATGCAACCGTTGCATGTGTAACGAACATATTTTTTAGTAACCAATGTCAACACGATAATGATTATTTATTGTTGCATAGCATTTATATAATTAACAAGAAGCATATAGGTAAGACACTCCGGAATTAAATATGTATTTGTGAAAATATTATTAATATGGTCTCTGCGTATTTCACTTATTTCATAATAAACCGGAGTGATCCCCCTATTGAGTTCGTGGAGCTCACCCCAATTCCACCACCTTTTGTTTTAGATACAGATCGAGATACAGGTATCCCGCTAGGTGAACGGATCCGGATTTGCAAGAAGATTGAGGCTCGGACATCTAAAGAGTTAAAGGACACTAGGGATTTTGATATTTCTGTATATTATGTGATGTTATGTTATGTTATGTACTATATTTTACTCAGAAGGATTTATAAGGGAAGTATAAGTGATTGTATAAGCTTATGGTTTCCTTAGAAATTCTAACAAGCTATATTGTAATATATATATTTTAGTTTTACGCCTATAGGTCTATTATTTTGTACTTGTAAAATTATATGTATGTATCGGGCCACGGTTGTGCATTATGTTATTTTGGTTATATGTAATTCACAGGTTCATAGTTTAGTGTATCAGATTATACCTTGTCACGTACAAGCCAAGATTTTAAATTTCGTTCTCTTTAAGAAAATTATTGGCCCTATTTTCCGCGTATTCTTATTTTAAAATTTGTACTCTTAAACAAGATGATAATTTCCGGTAATTAACTCGATATGACTTAAGCATAAAGAGGTAATTATTATGATGTTACATTTTGGTATCAGAGCAGGTCGAACCTTAAGGCTTGGGGTTATGGCCTTCTATGCTTTTGTTGCATAGTACAGTAGTTTCATGCTTGTAGCGGGGTATCGTAAGGCATGATTTGTCTATTTGGTACATAGGTGGTTGTATATGCCTAATGTGATTATTGAGACTGATCACCTCAGTGATTATGTTGGTGTGTACAGGTACAAATGGCACCAAAGAGACGTCAAATGAGACCAACCGGAAGTAGTTCCGAGGGTGAGCAGGGGACTAGTGAGGCATTGGCAGGGATGGCCAGGGCGGTACAACAGTTAGCGGAGGTTATGAGGCACCAGACTCCACCCATACCACATTCGGAGACGGAAAGAGGAAATGCTCGATTCACTGAGTTTCGGGGTGTTAATCCCCCAGTGTTTACAGGTTCCGTCGATCCGGTAGCGGCAGGGGATTGGATAGAAGAAATAGAGAAGATATTTACTGTGATATAGTGCTCAGATCTACAACGTACTACTTTTGCTACTTTCATGCTGCAACAAGACGCAGGGAATTAGTGGAAAGGAGAAAAAGCCCGAATGGAAGCTGCAGGGATTCCTATTCCCTGGGGCAGGTTCAAGGAACTCTTTTATGCAAAATATTTTCCCAGGTCTATAAGAGAAGCCAAGGAACGAGAATTCTTGAACTTGACTCAAGGACGGATGACTATTGCTGAATACACTGCACAGTTCGAGCATCTCATCAAGTTTTCAGAGATGTTTCAAGGAAACCCTATGGAATCGTGGAAATGTATGAAGTATCGGAATGGGTTAACACAGAAGATGCAGAAGACAATGAACCACCTTCATTTTGACAGCTATGCCCAGTTAGTAGAGGCATGCAGGGTGCATGAACAAGCGTGTCTTCTGGAAGATAATACCCCACCAGAGACTCCTAGAAGGGATTTAGTACCACAAGCTCCTCCACTCAAGAGACGACACTCTTCACCACATCAGTCTCCACCCCGACCTTTTAGGAGTCCCCAACCTCAACAAGAATCACCTCCACCTCGTCCAATGATGGCCACCCGAGCTCCGGAGAAACCCACATGTGCACAGTGCAACAAGAAACATTGGGGAGTTTGTCTTGCCGGTCTGAGGATATGTTTTAGATGCGGCAAGCCGGGACATATTGCCAGGGAATGTCATCAACCTCCTCCGGATCGCAGCACTAGGGGAGGACCTTCACAGTGAATATGGAGAATGTGATTCGGTTCGTGAATTTTCACCTAGGGTAAGTATATGGAGTTAAGGGTTGGCTTTCACACTTATACGTTTTGCTTTGGTTGTTTGCACAGATATGGAATTTCGGGGGCAAAATTCTTTTTAAGGGGGGGAGAATGTAAAACCCCAAAATTCTTATTATACCTTAATTAGAGGGATTTAGTCATAATCACTTTAATCAAGGTGTAATTGGAAAATGTATGTGATCGGGATGTATTTTGATGTGTTATTTGATATGTGTTATGTGTATTATGTTGATAGATGCATTGCATGCGGGTTAAAATATGATAAAATAGACTAAGAATCTAGGAAAGGAATGTAGGAGGTAATCACGAGAGATTTTAGGTATTTATGGTTATGTATGAGTTTATATAGATGTAAAAAGAATGACTAGGGTGTTAGAAATGGTTTAGAGAGTGTTAGGTGCATTTTGGAGTTTTAGATGTTTGAAACTGCTGTTGTTGTCATGTATCAGTATATTCTCGCTAGCGGCCAGTTGCCTTCGCTAGCGAGTAAGGCGGTAGAGTCTGTCGCTAGCGGCTAATGACAACGCGCTAGCGGGTTGTGCGGTGGGAGCGGTTGTAAGACCCCAAAATTCTAATTATACCTTAATTGGATGGATTTAGTCATAATCACTTTAATCAAGGTGTAATTGGAATATGTACACGATCGGGATGTATTTTGATGTATATGTGTTATTGGATATGTGTTTTGTGTATTATGTTGATAAATGTATTGCATGCGAGTTAAATGCGATAAAATAGACTAAGAACCTTGGGAAGGGAGTTAAGAAACAATCATGAGAAATTTTAGGTATTTATGGTTATGTATAAGTTTATATAGGTGTGAAAAGGGTCTCTAGGGTGTTAGAAATGGTTTAGAGAGTGTTAGGTGCATTTTGGAGTTTTAGATGCTTGAAACTGCTGCTGCTGTCATGTATCAGCAGATGCTCGCTAGCGACCAGTTATTGTCGCTAGCGGGTGAGGCGGCAGAGGACCCTCGCTAGCGAGTGTGACATCTCGCTAGCGAGTAATGCGGTGGATTCTGTCGCTAGCGGCCGCACGATGCTCGCTAGCGACCAGCATCGTGACAGAACAGAATTTCTGTCATTTTGCATTTCACCCCTCACCCTTCATCTTTCTGATATTTCCATTAGGTCCCTCCGTCCCAACCCACCTTATGACTCCAGAAGAAGCCTTCAAACATCAGAATCATCCCCTCCATCCTTCAAGAACACCTTCAACTCTCTCAAAACTTCCTAAGCTCACAAACACTCAAACCTCACTTCAATATCACCAAAACTCATCACATCAAGGAACAAACATCATAATCAGATTCTCCTCATCAAACCCTTTCATTCTAACCGAATAGAAACGATCAGAAATCATAGAAATATCATCACCATCATCAAAGAAGCATAGGTAGAGTTTTAAGCAAGGGGTTCAAGAACAAAAAGTGATTTCTAGCTTGGATAGAGAGAAACTACAAGAGGTAGGGGTTTAGATTTATGTTAAGTTATGTATTAATGTGTTTTCATGCATCAGATTCGAGTACATGCCTTTATTTGCACAAAATGGTTGTTGTTCTGAAAACTGACATGAGTGCAGGGTCGATATGCGCGCTAGCGGCCAAATCACAACCGCTAGCAAGTGTACACGCGCTAGCGGCCAGGTTACAGGCGCTAGCGGCAACAGAGGACGCGCTATCGACCAGATCGCAGAACTTTCTGCAGAATTGTGTTTTCTGCTATTTTGTTTTCATAATGATTCTAGTCTTACATGTGGTCTTTGAAATAGCACAGTATGAGGAATATACATAGATATATATCAGAACCATATTTTGATTAATGATAATGATTGGTTTAATGAAAAGAATAATATATGAGGCTAACTATATTATGTGATTACATGCATATGATGAAGATTATGACACATGTAAAATGATGGGTATATATATATATATATAAGTATATACATCAGAAAATATATTTTGATTATTGAAAATGATTGATATGATGAAAAGATGATATATGTATGTGAGTGTGGATGATGATTTTTAAGTGTATTGGATGAGTGGGAATGAGTTTTGATATGAGAGTGGAGCAAAAACGCGAGTTCTGCGTTTTCTGCAGAAACTGAGTAGTGGGGATCGATCCCCACCATATGAGGATCGATCCCCAAGTGAAAATTTGCAGAATCTGGAAACAATTAAGTGGGGATCGATCCCCACTATGAGAGGATCGATCCCCAGGCTGCAAAATTGTATTTTCTGTAAAATTTGGAGGCAGGATCGATCCCAGACCCCTGAGGATCGATCCCCTGCACCTGAAAAGTGCAATTTCACTTATTTTCACCCTATTTCGAATACAAGTTTTCAAATAATAATAATGGGGTTAATATGCTATTTTAAAGTGGTGAAAATAGGTGTTGTGAGGCTTTTATTCATGAAAAGAGAAATGAGAAGTTTTGTATATAAGACTAAGTTATGTGCATGCATGATGAGAGTTTAATGCTTTAGTTCAAAGTAAGAATATGGTATGCGGAGAACTCAAACCCTTTTTATAAATGTTGTGAAATTGAAATGATGAGTATATGTGGATTAAGTGAATTATGATTGATGAGATGCTTAGTTATGAGTTGTGCATTTCTTTGGCATTTAAGAAGTGAATACTAGTTATGTGATAACTAGGTATGCATGCACGTAGTATGACCTTGTGAATTTTGATAGAATGATGAATTGTTGTGATAAAAGCGGAGGTTATGTATATGTATATATGCGTTGAAGTGATGTTATTAAAGTATGTTATGTTGGTATGAAGAAATGTTTTCCTTTAAATTGAAATTTAAAGTGAATTAATACATACTCACGAAAGCTATGATAATGCTAGAAATGAATGATGATAGAAGTGTTGTGATGAGTATGAAGAGATCTTAATTATGCATATTAAAGTGTTAATCTACCGTATACCTAGGGGATGGGTGTATTATGGTACTACGGATAGAATCCCGGCTACCTAGGAGATGGGTGTATTATGGTACGACCGGAAGAATCCTCCGGATACCTAGGGGTCGGGTGAATTATGGTATTCCCGTGAGGACAGCCAAGAACCTAGGGGTTGGGTGTAGTATGGTGAGGCTGCGAGCTCTGGATAGCCAAGAACCTAGGGGTTGGTTGTAGTATGGTGAGGTTCCGAGCTCTTGAGAACTACCTAGGAGTTGAGTGTAACTCGGTAGTTCAAACGACGTTGGATTAATTAAGTACCTTGTTATGTGACTAAGAGAATGTTGTGGTTTGCTAAGAAACTCTGGTAGTAAACGAATGGTTATGAATAGAGGCATGTTTTCGATTAGGGAATGTCTGATCGTATTGTGACATTTGGGAGAGTGAGTTCTATATATATTGCGAGGGACCTACGAGAACATAACATAAAACCTTAGGTTCCCTTAGAAACGGGCCATTAAGATGTTTTGTCCCGGTCAAAGTAAGGACTCGCTGTTTTGAGAAAATAAATGCTGTTTTTACTTGAGTATTACTTTGACCGGCTGGAATCGATGTAATCGAGCACGTAGGCCCCCGTGCTCAGTGTGACTCACTAAGACGACTTCGTCTTACGCTCTCTTTCTTGATTCTTCGATTCTAGATGGACCAGCCGCCGCCGCCCCCGCCGCGCCACGAGACCTGTGACTTCGCCAGGTCCAGCTACACTCCGGCCACCGGTGCGGTGACCGTCGCGTCCACCGTCTCAGGGGTACACCGCTTCTTCATCCCGGAGCTTCTAGCGCGGTACCCTGCTCCTGCTCCTGGCCCCATTCCTGCTCCTGCTCCGGCCCCAGCCCCGGCACCTGCTCAGGCACCTGCCTCTCCACCGCCACCTCCGCCACCTTCTCCGGTCTCGGAGTCGACAGAGTCGGACCCAGTGGAGGACGAGGGCTACTCGAGTGAGGATTCGACGGACTTCTGGACGGACGTCGACTACATCATGGTAAAGTCTGAGGCGTCTTCTTCTGCCACAGGTCCAGCTATGAGCGAGGATACCGGGAACGCCAGTAGGTGAGGCGCGGATCGTGACCAACCTGACCGATATGTAGCTGACTATTGACACCTTTATCTTTTCTGTTTATAAGTTATATTGTGGAGCCTTTTTGTACCCCTGCGTGGGATTGACTCTTTTGACATGTATATGTATCTAACGAACTACAGTTTTACCTGCGTCCTTTTGTATATTTGGACCAGAATTTTTGGACTTACCTTTTTATCATGTCAGCTCCCCATATTTATATTTCGGCATGTATTAAACAGGATCTTGATACATTTGAACTCTGCTACATTTCGCTCTGAAGCATATGTTATATATTAATATTATGGCCATTTGCTGTATGGGCCTTTTTTACATCTTGGCATTTCCTATTGATATTCTAGACGCTTATCCAGGTTATCTATTTGTGCTACTAATCTGATTGGTCATGGCTTCGAGTCTCGATACCGATTTGTTGTACACAGGGGTTTGCGAAAATATATTTTACGTATACGTTTCAAAAATAAAAAATAAAAAATAACATGGGGTTTTCGGGTGTTATGTAACATTGCAAATTGTTAATTATGTCCATGGCATAGTTAATAAATTGGGATGTTACAGAGGATCAAGAATATATAATTATTTTTGGGGTTGGGTGAGTATTTGTGGGTGTTTCTTGACGTGGAATGGCTATGGCTATGAGAGTTCTTGAGAAAGAAAGCTATGGAGGCTCTGGGATGATGAAAGAGAGTGTTCCTGACCAAATGAGGTGGAAATTAGGGTTTACCTTCTTATATACTGAGCTAATAGGGTTTAAGAGTCATCGTGGGGCCACCCGTCACTTAAAACATCCGAAAACTCATTCTGCGCGCTGTGTAATCGATTACATCGAACTTGTAATCGATTACCGTAATCGATTATACGGTTCTGTAATCGATTACAGGTATCCGAAAAAGCCCAAAACTGAAACTTGACTTGCTCTAATCGATTACCAAGGAGCTGTAATTGATTACTGGGCACGAAAAATGCCCCAAAACACTTCCAAAGTGTCTCAACTCATATACTAACATCCATACACCCATAATAACTTAATGTAACATCAAAGCACACATAAATACTCGTAAAAACACATAACATAGATACTTTAAACCAGGGGAAACATGTTCACTCAAATCCAATTAAGTTCCAATTAAAGTCCATTACCCTTAATTTCCTTTAATTAGGACCTAATAAAGATCGGGGTGTTACACCAAGCATTTTATTAGCAATGTACTGTTAGTAGAGAAACTTACACATAATTTACTTAGTGCAAGTCAATTTTGTTATCTTGGATTAAATGTTTTGTTTGACAAATGGCATGCACAAGTTTTTTATCCTATATCCGAACATGTTAGTATCATTGCACATAGGATAGACAACACATATATTGTATACTTAGAAGATTTAGATCACTCTAGTCTTAATTGTCTTTTGACACTATTTGATGATAAATGGATTTGGCACGAAAAGCTAGGTCACACCAACCTGAGAATTATTTCTGTATTGTCATCTAAGGATCTAGTTAGATGTCTACCTAAGATCAAATATGATAAGGACATGACTTGTAATGGGTGTGAAAAAGGAAAACAATCTAAGTCATCATTTAAACACATTAATGTAGTTGTCACTAAAAGGCCTCTAGAACTCCTACACATGGACCTATTTGGAACATATAAGACCACTAGTCTAGGAAGAATGAATTATGTGTTTGTGATAGTTGATGACTAGTGTAGATTTTGCTGGACTTTCTTTCTAAGATCTAAAAATGAAACTTTTGAAAAATTCATATTATTTACCAAAACAGTTATAAAATCGCAACTATTAGAAGTGACAATGGTGGAGAGTTTGTAAACCATTTCTTCAGAAACTTTTGTGAAGAATCTGATATATTTCATACTTTTTCTAATCCAAGAACTCCTCAACAAAATGGGGTAGTGGAAAGGAAAAATATAAGTATACAAGAAATGGCAAGGACCATGATGTTAGAAAGAAATATTGCAAAACTCATTTGGGCTGAAGTTGTAAATACAGCAACTTATGTTCAGAACAGGGTATTCATTAGACCTATTCTGAAGCTTACACCTTATGAATTATGGTTCGGTAGAAAACCAATTGTATCTTACTTTCATATTTTTGGTTGTGAATGTTTTGTTTTGAATACCAAAGATAATTTGGATTAATTTGAAGCAAAATCTGATGATGCTATATTCTTAGGATATTCTGAAAAATCTAAAGCTTTTAGAATTTATAACAAAAGGACACTTACTGTGGAAGAGTCCATACATATAATATTCAAAGAATTCTCTAAGGATATTGATGGTTCTGAAAGTCTGAAATGACAAAGTATGTGATGACACTAATTCTGAAGAACTAGAAGATGCTTTTGAAGAACTGAAAATCAATTCATCAAGTTCAAAAGCAGTTTAGAAAACAATGTTTCTGATCACACAAGTTCATAAAGGAATCAACATACAAGGCCAGAAACTGTTCAGAATCATAATTCAGAAACCAGAGGTTCTGATCAAACAAATTCATCAGAAAGTGGTACTTCAAACCAAGTAACTCATTTCTCGACCATTCTCAATAGCATAGATACACCTAGAAATAAAACCATAGGCAAAAATGAGCTTAAATCTCTTAATCAAAACCTTATTATTGGAGAAGCTTCACATGATGTGAAGACTATGTTGTTTCTGAATAAAGAACATGTTTTAGTTTATTTGATAGAACCTGATTCTGTTTCTGTAGCTCTAAATGATGATAATTTGTTAGAAGCTATGAGAGAGGAACTAGAACAGTTTGAGAAAAACAAAGTATGGTACCTAGTTGAGAAACCTAAAGGTAAATCAGTTATAGGTACAAAATGGATTTTGAGAAACAAGTTAGACTAAAATGGTAAGGTTGTGAGAAATAAGGCTAGGTTAGTAGCCTAAGGATATTCACCACAGGAAGGTTAGATTATGATGAGACTTTTGCCCCTGTAGCTAGACTAGAAGCTATTAGGATTTTATTAGCTTTTGCATGTTACAAAGGTTTTGTTTTATTTCAAATGGATGTTATATCAGCTTTTCTAAATGGTTACATTAATGAGGAAATATATGTTAAACAACCACCTGGCTTTAAAAATCAGAGTTTTCCTAATCATGTTTATAGATTAACAAAAGCTTTATATGGTCTTAAACAAGCTCCTAGAGCTTGGTATGAAAGACTCGGCTCATTTCTAAACAAAAAATGGGTTCAGAAGAGGGTTAATGGATAATACTTTATTCACATTACATAAAGATAAACATTTGTTGATTGTTCAAATATATGTAGATGATATTATATTTGGATCTACTAACATGATTCTTTGTGAGTACTTCTCTGATTTGATGAAGAAGGAATTTAAAATGAGTATGATGGGAGAACTAAAATTCTTTTCGGGTCTCCAAATCAAGCAAATGGATACAGATTCTGATTATGCTGGTGATAAGCAAGGAAGGAAGAGCACTAGAGGTTGTTGTTGTTTTCTTGGTAAAAACTTAATCACATGGGCAAGCAATAAACAAGAAACAATTGCACTTTCAACTGCTGCAGCTGAATATGTAGCTGTCACTGCTTGTTGTAAACAACTTTTGTGGATTAAGAATCAACTAGAAGATTATCAACTAAGGTAAAATCATTACCTATGCTTTGTGATAATACAAGTGCCATTAGTATTGCTAAAAATCCTGTTTTGCATTCTAGAACTAAGCATATAGACATTAAGCATCATTTTATTAGAGATCATGTATTTAAAGGAAATGTTGAATTGAAATTCATTCAAACTGAATATCAATTGGCTGATATTTTTACAAAACCTTTATCAGAAGATAGGTTTGTTTTTCTTAGAAATAAACTTAATATGAAACTTGTTTAAACCTTTTTTATTATGACAAAAAGGGGGAGAAGTGATTATGTGATCTTTACTTATCTCTTCTTACCTTAGTTTCTGAAAGATTTTAGTTTCAGAAAGATAATGCAAAAAGAGGGAGCTTCTGATGAAGTTTCTTAAGGTTTAGAACATTCAGTCTTGATTCTAAAAATGAATTTATAATTTTGATATGGATATGACATTTAAGGGGAGTTTTGGAGTTATAGAGATATGCATGATATTTTGTTGCATTATACTTGATAACACCATTTGACATATTTGATAACAATATATTGGCATATTATACATTCTGAAAAAAATCATTTGTTACATTCTGATATATGTAATTTCAAGTATATGTATTTCTGATCATTATGATTATTATTATATTCTGATATATATTCATATATATTAGAAAGCTATGTGAATTATGAGAACTACATTTCTGATACTATCTTATATACATTTTTGTAAAATATATTTCTGAAAACTATTTTCTAAGAACAATTCTCAATGCTATATTTTGTTTTAAAATTTAAGAGAAGTATTGAAAGATTACATAAGTTTTGTCATCATAAAAAAGGGGGAGATTGTTGATGTAAATCATCTTTTGGTTTTGATAATAACAAAACTAATGTAATAAAAGGTTCAAAAGCTTGACATTAAATTGCATATTGTATAGTAGCTTGCTTCTTTATGTGTTGAGAAAGTGTTTTGTTTGTAATAGCTAATAAGAAACTATGTAAATAGCTTAAAGAAAATTTGTACAAGCTATATTATATTTTCCTAGATAAAGTATTATGTAAATTTATTTGTTAATACATTAGATCTATTAAGAAACAGCAACACATAGTTCAGAAAGGATGATGCGGGTTCAAAATTGGTGGTTTAGAAAGTGAGAAGTTCAAAAAGAGTGTATTCAGAAAGTGGACACTTACATAGTTCAGAATTGTGTTTAAAAGTTCGGAAATCTTTAGGACTTTTAGAATATGTGATTTATTGTTATTAAAGAACACGTGCAAATTGATGGTGTGAGGGTCTCTTGAGAAACACCTCCAAGCTATGCTTCACACAACCCAAGAGGGGGGTGAATTGGTTGTGTATGTTTTTCTTGCAACATCTTCTTGTTATTCTAATACCTCTGCAAATCTCAAAGATTGATTAAGTCTTTGATACTTGTCAAGAATTAGTAAAAACAAAGAATCAAAATGTTACTTGTGATATCAGGTTTCTCAATCAATCATATGACATACACAGAAATCAATATGCCAATTACAATGATTAATTTTGCACAGCGGATTATCAATCACAAATATTTCACAACTTTAGATATCAAGCTTTCTCAACAACCAAATGATCAATATAAGAAATAACTCTTTCAGAACACTTTCTGAATCACTTTCTGATTCTAGCTTTCTGAACTTCCTTCAGAATTCGTATCAGATTTTGATTTCAGAAAGATTATGTTTATGAACAATTATTTCACAAATAATCAATCAACAAAAAGCAATATGATATGTGATTCAATTTGCAATCAGAAATCTAAACAGTAATCACATAAAGAACAAAATATCAGTTTCTTAAGAATGTTCGGCCAATGAAGCCTACATCCAGTTCTTCAATCTTTCAAGACTGAGTTCCACTAGAAATGCACCAGAAAGTACACGTATCAATACACAGATATATTTTGCAACCTTCTCAAGTTCGACACTCTAGAATACCCCTTCTAAAGATTTCCACTCTCCAGATATCCCCTCTGGAAAGATTTTCCTGCCTTGAATCACCCAAGGACTTTTCAGAACCTTACTTTTGGTCACCCTTTCTATGAATCAGCTCCTTGAGAAATTGACTTCAATCTTCTGGTCTGATTTCTCTAGATCTCAAACTCTTTGAGTTTGATCAACTTCTGAAATCTTTAACTTCAGAAATTTCTTCTATCTCCCAATCTTCACAATTGAATCAAAACTTTATTCTGATCTTCCTTTCTTGAGCCTTTCTTTCTTTCTCTCTTTCTCTTTAAGCACTCAGCTCTTTCTTTTCTTTCTCAAATGTATCTGAGTTTTTCCTCTCAGATTTCTCTTTCTTTCACAGCTCTTTCTCTCAGATGATTTTTCTTTTTGTGCTATATCATTCTCTGTGTGTTTGTTCTTTTTTCAATATGTAACACCCTAATAATTACCTCCTTATGCTTAAGTCATAATGAGTTAATTACCGGAAATTATCATTATGTTTCAGAGTCAATTTTTAAAATTATGGATACGTGGAAAATAGGGCCGTAAAATTTTCAAAGTAAAAAGCGCAAGTTCTAAATCATGGCTTGTACGCGATAGGACATAATCTGATATATCAAACTATGAAACTGGGAATGCACATAACCATAATACAATATTACATGAAAGTGGCCCATTACATATATATAGATTCAGGTACACATAGGAATTACACATATAAACGTAAAATCAGAAATAATATTACAATAGTAGAGTATTAGGGTTTCTAAGAGTACCATAAGCGTGTACAGTCACTTATGGATCTCTTATAAACTTAACTAAACGTCAGATAATACATAACATGATAATACAAAATATCAGAAAGATAAGACTCTAAAGCGTAAGTCTCTCAAAGTGTCCGAGTCTTCAATCCTCTGTCAGTATCACCATGCTCACCTAGTAGTGGGACCTGTGCCTTGATCTGAATCTAAAACAAATAGTGGTGGAATTGGGGTGAGCTCCACTGACTCAATAGAGGGATCACTCCGGTTTATTTTAAAAGCAGTGATACATGTATAAGTTAATTAATATAATTTTCAAAGAACACATTCATATAAATTTCCGGAGTGTCACACCTATATGCCTCTTTGATAATTATATTAATGCATGAATCTGATATGAAAGCATTGTCTAATACATAATTAAGATACAAAATAGTACAAATAAAACGTTAATTATGTCATGTGTCATGATCTTTTACTGTAAATGGCACAACCCTCTTACTTTCTACCTCCGTCACTCCGGTCCCCAAGGCTATGAGCTCATACCTCTCTAGTTTCTACTAGGAATCTATGGGGAAGAGGGGTTTATTTACTTTCTCTCACAAAATGGTATTGGGGACCGAGGGTGCCATCCTCCCTTGCCAATTCCATTTGCAGAGAAAGTTACTCATAAACTTATTTTTCATTTCACATGACATTTCATCATAGTTCTGGCCCATCAAAATACACATACAGCACATATAATTTCACATAACTTTCAAATTTACTTACATTAACACTTTAAGCATAAATGCATGAAAATATTCCTTTATAATTTCTTTAATAGCTCATTAAGAGCTTCTTTTTATAATTTAGAATTAATATATATACATGTGCGTATAATACTGTACTACAGAAAAATACATCATAAAGTTAAAATCATAAAAATTATTAAAATACCAGAAAACTGAGAATCTGCAGAAAAATCCTGCGACCTGGCCGCTAGCGCGCAACAAGTGGCCGCTAGCGCGCAACAAGTGGCCGCTAGCGCGCAACAAGTGGCCGCTAGCGCCCAAGGCGGCTAAAACACCCGCTAGCGCTTGTAGTAAGGCCGCTAGCGCTTGTACCTTCGCCAGCGGCTAGAGTTTGGCCGCTAGCGCGTGATACGACTCTGTTCTCAGCATAGTTCATCCCAGATTATGATTTTTGATGCATAACACCAATACAACCGAATCTAATGCATGAAAAACATAGAAATACATTATATAGCATAAATCTAACCCCCTACCTCTTGTAGTTTTGCTTCCTAGAGTTAAGAACCACTATGTCTCTCTTGAAGCTACTTGCTTATGAAGCTTTTCTCACTCTTGATGACGATGATTGAGATTCTAGAGCTCCCAGATGATTTCTATTCAGTTAGAACTAATAGATTTGATGTAAGGATTCTGTGTATGGTTTTAGTTTCTGATCTAGGTGAGTTTTTGATGAAGAGATGGTGAGGTTTATGTGTATGGAGTTATGGAGGTTGTGTGGTTTTAGTTTAGGGAGTTTGAAAAGCTTAAGGGGAGTTTTTCTGAGTGAATGAAGTTCCTTCAGGTTGAGGTAAGGTCTTAAAGACGGAGGGGACCTAATAGCAATTAATGAAAGATGAAGGATTGAAAAGAAATTGTGAAAATGCAGAAATTATGTTCTGCCATCGAGCTGGTCGCTAGGGACCGCTTTCACCGCCTCCCACCGCTAGCGCCTGATTATGGTCACTAGCGATGACCCTTACCACATTCCTCGCTAGCGAGCTGGAGCTAGCCGCTAGCGACGGAATGCTGATACATGACAGCAACAGCAGCAGAAAATGTTTTTACATGTTTTAAACCTTCAATTACTCTCCAAAAGTTCCCAAACCATCACAAATCTAGACAACCTCAACATACTTACATAAACTTATACATGATCCTAAATACTTAAAACCTCTCATGATCCCTAACTAGATTGTTTCTCTAAACTCATTTTTCTCATTTCAATTTACCTTTTAGATCATAATGCAACACAAATGTCATTTTGTCATACACATAAGTCACATAGCGCACATAACACATATTCAATCATGCAAGCATATCAAAACACGTTCTAAACGCACATACATCCTAATTATACCTTAAGTAATGCGATTATTTCTCAAATCACCTTAATTAAGGTATGATTAAGCTCTCGGGGTCTTACACAATACAACTCGAGACACTCTATTTATAGAGAGCTCTATCAAATTTAAAATGTACAGCTGTCATTAACAGCTCTAATAACTTGGCGGGAAAGCTATCATTACAACTAATAATTCCCTTTTCTAACATGTGCAAAATATAATTTCCTATTTTACATACACATGCACTAAACATACATCAGAATATAAAAATCAACATTCAACATAATTCTGACTTGACTTTCTCAAACAGAAACTCATTAAGTTTCTGAGTTGCTTTCTCGACATATTTCAGAAACTCATTCAGTTTCTGGTCCTTCCTTTATGGCTTTCTGGTTCTTCTTTCTTCTTCTGAACATCTTCAGCGGCTTTCTCATATGTATTACAATGATTATACATTATATAATCCTAATACATAACTAATCCTATTTAACTAAGCTTCACTTACAAATATTACAATTGTTTCAATACAAAACTTGAAGCATCTTACAATTACTTACACAAATAGGTTTCTCAATACAAAGAAGCTTTCTCAAACTATTACAATCATTTATACTAACGCTTCTCAATACAACTCACAAAGTTACATGAGTTTTGTTATTATCAAAACCAAATGAGGATTTACATTAACAATCTCCCCCTTTTTGATGATGACAAAACTTATGTAATCTTTCAATGCTTTCTCAGATTTTTTAAAACAAAAACATAGCATTGATATAGAGTTTAGAAAACCATTTTTCAAAAGAATACCTTCAGGACTTGTATATGATTATATCAGAATTTCTATAATCATCAGAAGTAATCAGAAATAATGTTTCAGAAGTAATGTTTCAGAATTCCAACATTACACAGTATGTATCATACTACTTTCTGAACTATTCAAATATCCATAAGAATCATATATCCAAATATTGAAATGTATCTCCCCCTAAACATAATAAGAATCATATGAACTATATCTCCCCCTACATACAATATTCATATCAGAGACATATATGTAGAGTTATCAGAAACTAAATTTCAGAATTATAAACTCCCAATTTCTGAACTATTTTCCAGAAAGATTACATCTATTCATCTCCCCCTTTTTGTCATAATAAAAAAGGTTTAAACATATATAATGTTGAGTTTGTTTCTAAGAAATACAAATCTATCTTCTAATAGGGGTTTTGTAAAAATATCAGCCAAATTGTTTTTAGTTTCAACAAACTTTAGTTCAATATCACCTTTCAAAACATGATCTCTAATAAAGTGATGTTTGATATCAATATGTTTTGTTCTAGAATGCAACACAGGATTTTTAGCAATGCAAATAGCACTTGTACTATCACAAAGCAAAGGTAAAGATTTATATCTCAAATGATAATCTTCTAATTGGTTTCTGATCCACAAAAGTTGTTTGCAATTTGAAGATGCAACAACATACTCTGCTTCAGCAGTTGATAATGCAACAGTTTCTTGTTTGTTACATGACCAAGTTACCAATTTGTTTCCTAGAAGACAACATCCTCCTGTGGTGCTTTTCCTTTCTAGTTTATCACCAGCAAAGTCTGAATCTGTATAGCCTAACACATCAAAAGTATCACATTTCTCATAGAAAAGACTAAGATTAGTAGTACCTTTAAGATATCTAAAGATCCTTTTCACTAATCCTAAATGAGAAACTTTTGGTTTAGATTGAAATCTTGCAATATCCTACACTAAACCTAATATCAGGTCTACTTGATGTTAAGTAAAGCAAAGAACCTATCATGCCTCTATATTCAGATTCATTAACACTTTCTTCATTATCATCATGTTCAAGAGATTGTGAGGGGTGTATAGGTGTAGACATAGCCCTACAATCTAGCATATTATACTTTCTCAATAGTTCATTACAATACTTAGATTGATGAATGAATATACCCTTTTCTAGTTGCTGAATTTGAAGTCCCAAGAAGAATCTGAGTTCTCCCATCATGCTCATTTCAAATTCCTGTTTCATCAACTTAGAAAAATACTCACAAAGACTTGTGTTAGTAGAACCAAAGATAATGTCATCCACATAAATCTGTACAATCAACAAATGCTTATCTTTATGCAATGTGAAGAGAGTATTATCCACTAAGCCTCTTCTGAATCCATTTTTCATCAGAAAGCTGCTTAATCTCTCATACCAAGCTCTTGGAGCTTGTTTCAAACCATATAAAGCTTTTGTCAACTTGTAAACATGATTTTGATATCTTTCATTTTCAAACACAGGGGGTTGCTTAACATATACTTCTTCAGAAATATAACCATTTAAGAAAGCTGATTTAACATCCATTTGATACAAAATGAACTTTTTATAACAAGCAAAAGATAATAAGATGCGAATAGCTTCTATCCTAGCAACAGGAGCATAAGTCTCATCATAATTTATACCCTCTTGATGTGTATATCCCTGAGCCACTAATCTAGCCTTGTTTCTCACTACTTCACCATGTTGATCTAGTTTGTTTTTGAATATCCATCTAGTGCCTATCACTGTTTTTCCCTTAGGTTTCTCAACTAAGAACCAAACTTTGTTTTTCTCAAACTGATCTAGTTCCTCTTTCATAGCATCTAACCAGTTTTTATCTTTTAAGGCATCAGAAACAGAATCAGGTTCAACTAGAGATACAAAGGCATTAAGTGATCTCCTAGTTCTAACACCATGTGAAGTTTCACCAATAATGAGATTTTGATCAAGGGATTTTAATTCATTTTTGCCTCTGGTTATATTTTCAGAAGAAATATCATGATTAATATGAGTAGAAAAATCATTTAGTTGGTTTGAAGTTACCAAATTTTCATCAGAAGCACAAGTTTCTGAACTATGACTCTAAGTAGTTTCTGAATGGTTTCTGAACTTGGTTTCTGAGTGGTACCAGAATTCTGATTCTGAGCTTCCTTTGAGCTTTTTGAGTTGATGTTCATCTCCTCAAGTTCTCCTTCTCCATCATCAGAATTCAACTCAGCATTGTTACCATCAGAATCTGCAAAATCTCTTGAGAATTCTTTGAAGGTTATATGTATGGATTCTTCCACAGTAAGAGTCCTTTTGTTATACACTCTAAAAGCTTTAGAATTCAAAGAATATCCTAAGAATATAGCATTATCAGATCTGGCTTCAAACTTGTCAAGATTATCTCTAGTATTCAGTATATAGCAATCACAACCAAATACATGAAAATAAGATACAGTAGGTTTCTTATTGAACCATAACTCATATGGAGTTTTCTTAAGAAATGGTCTAATGAACACCCTATTCTGAACATAACAAGCAGTATTCACAGCTTCAGCCCAGAAATATTTTGCTACTTTTCTTTCCAACGTCATGGTTCTAGCCATCTCTTGTATACTTCTATTTTTCCTTTCTACAACTCCATTTTGTTGAGGAGTTCTGGGATTAGAAAAAGTATGAAATATACCAGATTCCTCACAAAGGTTTATGAATAAATGATTTACAAATTCTCCTCCATTATCACTTTTAATGGTTGAAACTTTGAAACCCTATTCATTCTGAATCCTTTTGAGAAACAACCTTAATTTTTCAAATGTTTCATCCTTAGATCTTAGAAAGAAAACCCAGTAAAATCTAGAGTAATCATCAACAATTACAAACACATATTTCTTTCCTCCTAGACTAGTTGTTCTAGATGGACCAAAGAGATCCATATGCAATAGCTCTAGAGGCCTTTTAGTAGCAACATCAGCAATGTGTTTGAATGAGGTTTTAACTTGCTTTCCTCTTTCACACTCATCACAAGTTTTGTCCTTGGTATAGAGAATCTTAGGCAGTCCTCTTACAAGGTCTTTGGTAGAGATTTCAGAAATCAATCTCATGTTGATATGGCCTAGCTTTCTGTGCCATAACCATTTGTCATCAACCAAAGATAATAAACAATCTAGATTCTGAGAATCCAAATCATCTAGATACAAAACATATGTGTTGCCAATCCTATGTGCTGTAAACTTAACCATATGATTGACAGGATCAAACACTTGGACCTTAAACTTATCAAACAAAACATTCAAATTAAGATCACAGAACTGACTTACACTCAACAAGTTGTGTGTGAGCCTATCTACCAATAATACATTGCTAATAAAATGTTTTGATGTCTTACCAACATCACCAATACCTTTTACTTGAGCACATGTACCATTAGCAAATCTAACTTGACCTTTGTTCTTGTGTTTAAGTTGGATGAAGCACTCTTTCTGTCCAGTCATGTGTCTGGAACATCCTGAGTCTACATACCATCTTTTCTGGTCCATGGTTCTGGCTTTTAAGCATTTCTCATTGTCTTCATCCTCTGAAGATTCAGTTTCTGAACAATAATCTGCCATGAAACACATGTTTGAAACTTCTTCATCTTCATCAGAATCTTCATCATCACTAAGTGTGGCTTTGTATCCCTTCTTTTTCCCTTTAGTCTTTGATGATGTTTCTTTCAACTTTGGGCAATCAGGTTTGATGTGACCCTTCTCATTGTAGTGATAACATATGACTTGATCTGACTTTGACTTGTCCTTTCTGAAGGTGTTTGGTTTCTTTTTGCTAGAATTTCCCTTTCTGAACATCCTTCTGAACTTCTTGATGAACAATGCAGCTTGTTCTAGGTCGATTTCTGAATCATCTTCAGAATCTTCCTCTTCAGATTCTGACTCAGAATCTGACTTGATTATCAAAGCCTTTTTCTTCTTTTTCCTCTTGGAAACTTTGAGAGCAGTGTTATCCCTGAAATTGTTAGTCCTAGCAATATTTTGCAGTTCTATTTCAACATTAGGCATATCATGGTTGAGATCTCTCAATTGATTAATGATACTAAGAAACCTAGTAATCATGCTATCTATAGATTCATTCTCATCCATTTTAAATTGCACATACTTTGATCTAAGCATATCTATCTTAGTTTCCTTTACCTCATCAGTGCCATCATGCAAAAGAGCTAATCTATCCCAGATTTCCTTAGCAGAACTACAACTTATGATTTTATCATACTCACTCTTAGTTAAAGCACAAATCAGTAGATACTTAGCTTTGGAGTTAAGTCTAACCATCTCATTGTGTTCCTTTGTCCATTTTGATTTAGGAATAGCCTTTGTTTCAATAGAGCCATCTATCAGCACTCTTGATGTTTCTGGAATTTGATCTCCATTATGAATTATGTCCCATAACTCAAGACTGTTATACTTAATGAATAGTTGCATCTTGTCTCTCCAATAGGCATATGCAGTTCCATTAAAGAGTGGAGGTCTGTTTATGGATTGTCCTTCAGAAACTTGAAAGTTAGCTTGATTAGACATAGCTTGTTCCTTGGATCTTGCTTCTGTTCTTGTTAGAGAACCTTCTTGATTTCAAATTAGCAAAAACCTGAGCTCTGGATACCAATTGATGGTGTGAGGGTCTCTTGAGAAACACCTCCAAGCTATGCTTCACACAACCCAAGAGGGGGGTGAATTGGTTGTGTGTACTTTTCTTGCAACTTCTTCTTGATATTCTAATACTTCTGCAAATCTCAAAGATTGATCAAGACTTTGATACTTGTCAAGAATTAGTAAACACAAAGAATCAAAATGTTACTTGTGATATCAGGTTTCTCAATCAATCATATGACATACACAGAAATCAATATGCCAATTACAATGATTAATTTTGCACAGCGGATTATCAATCACAAATATTTCACAACTTTAGATATCAAGCTTTCTCAACAACCAAATGATCAATATAAGAAATAACTCTTTCAGAACACTTTCTGAATCACTTTCTGATTCTAGCTTTCTGAACTTCCTTCAGAATTCGTATCAGATTTTGATTTCAGAAAGATTATGTGATGGTTGTTGTCGTGACATCCACAAATTTAATTATTTATAAAACCAAGTTCCCCTAATATAGTTTAGTGGAAACCAGGGTCGTCTCTCACAAGGAATGGCTAAGAGAGCAATGCACAAGACTAGTTGTATGACGATTGTCACAATTGGGGGGTTTTTGTATGCAAGAAAAATAATTTGGAATAAAATAAAGATGATAAAAACAGTGGTTTATGGGGGTGGAACATTCATTAGGGTGTCATCATTGGCTACAAAAGAATGCATGAGTTGATTAATTACGCCGGAGTTAGATCTAACTCCTTTGTTGTGATTCTAATGATTAATTTCCTAGAATGGGATTAATTAGTGAGATCTCACCTTTAGTTCCACATTCAACAATTATTAAAGCCAATCACATTAATCTAATTAAAGAGACTAATCAGCCAATTAATTACTCATTACCAAATCCTAATATGACATGCATCAATTAATCAACTAACACATAAACATACGCCATTGAATTAGCCTAACTCAATCGAGTAAGCCAAGACAAAGGATTAAACACACAATTTAAGATCTCAAATCATATGCCAAGGTTGATAATGAAAACTTATGCAATATTAAGAACAAAGCCTCAATTTACCCCAATGATGTTCACACCCTCATAAACCACCAAGAGGCTTAGTTACTCATGGAGAAAATAAAAGGCAGAAAATAAATTGGAATCAAGAAAGTAATTAACTTTAACAATAAAGAGCAAAGTATGAAATTAAATGCAAATTGGAAAGATGGAAAGACGAATAACTGAATTAATTAGAAAGAGTAACTTTCAAAACCCAAAGGGCTAGACGAATAACGTTCAGAATACAAATGAAGGAGCTAGAGCTAAACTAGGAAAAAGCGGGAATCCTAATGGAAGAAAATAACTCTAACTAAAGCCTAGGGTTGAAAGTAAGTAAACTAGGAAAAGAAAAGATGTAAAAATGGTGGTGTTTAGAGGTGTGAAGAGGTGTCTCTTCTGGATGCATTAGCACTGCTTTATATAGAGGAAGCAGCCTCAAAACCCTAGCTATTGGGCCTCCAACTCGGTTTTGCAGATTGGTCCTTGCTGTCAAAATGCTGCTACGCATGCCAGAGCGCCCGATCCTGGGCAGAAATCAATTGTTTCACTTCCTTACTATGTTTCTATTGTCCATTGCTCAAATAATTGATATGACCTCCACCACAAACACCACATACCAAAGATCAAGTGCAAAGGTCATCCTTGAATTGCAAAAACACCATAAAACATATTCAATTAGCCTTTATTTTCATTAATCTCCAAATAAATCCAAATTGTAATAAACACAACAAAAGGCTAAGAATAGAGTAAAGAATTGCATACAACCACTCAAATTAAGGGCATAAAATATTGACAAAAACCACGTTATCAAATATCCCCACACTTGAACAATTGCATGTCCTCATGCAAAAGCAATGATTCCAAGCATCTCTAAAAATAAAGCAATGGCTATTGCATCCTAACATCTATGTCCTAAAAGAAAACAAAATTCTACAGATGATGGAAAGTTATTCGAAATAGCACCTTGGTCAAAATTTTGCAAAAACCACAATCATGTTACAAGTTGGCATTCAAAAGAAAATCATGAGTTAAGAGAATCAGTTCATGTTATGCAGAGCTGGTTGATTGGACCTCACCAGTGTGTTTATCTCTCAATCACTCAGTGTTTTGGCTAAGCACTCAATTGAATAAAACACACAAGATTCACATTCCATAAATTTGCTATACTCATAACATTGCAATTCCACAAACATGGTGCATCAAGAGGTCTTTGCAGGGTTGTAACGGGGCTTGGGACAGGTATGGCATATATGGGAAGTGGACTAATTCCAAGAACTAAGGATTCATGGTTTGAATGATCCCAGATGATTTCCATAATTAAAGAAAAAGATGGAGAGAGAGAAAGATGGGGAGAATAGAAATACCCAGAGTCAATTACCCATAGAATTCTTAACATTAACATTCCCAAGATTCCCAAATAATTTCACAGTGATTCCCAGGAACCCAACAACCTTTATTTGAAAGCAATGACATATTTTTGTTAAATTTTTTTTTTTAATACATTCCTCATCCAATTCCTTTGACAATTTAAATGAGGCAGAAAAAAAAGAAAAGAACAATTAACCACTTATGTACAAAAGCACTACCTCTACAATTTATTCCCACATCTTACAGTTATTCCAATGAATATACAATTCAACCCAATTTCCCCACACTTAAGACTTTTGCCCAATAATGAAACCATGTCCTCCTAGTTTCTCAGAAGAGATTTTTCATTGTTTTTCGGTTTTTGGCTTGTAATGAGCTTAGTAAACAATAAAGGGATAAAGGCTCAAATTGGCTACAAACAATGGGAATTGTGTATCGGTTGGCTATTTGGCTAAGTGGCTTTTAAATGTAAAAACAAAATCATGCCTCAATCACACGCAACATGTATAAAACGCAAAACAAGAATCAAGCAAATTCAGGAATAACAAATACAAGTGTGTGTGTGCCCACAGAAAGAAAGTGATCAATTGATGTATTTAATCACAATAAAGCTCAAATCTCACAGGTAATCCAAACAACCAATCAGAGATAACATAAACAATTCAAACTCATATAGGAATATTATGCTAACAATTTCTGAGTTAAAATCAAAGGGTAACAGCAAATTCAGACCAAAGGGTGCTATAAAGAAAACTAACCAATCATCTACCTAAAAACACATAAAAACAAAAGAAAAGAAAAAGAAAAGAATTATTTATTTATTTATTTATTTTAAGCATGAAAAATATTCACAACAGCCAAAATTTTTACACCCTCCCCACACTTGAATGAGACACTGTCCCCAGTGTCAACAATTAAAAGAATAGAGGAAAGGGTACAGAAAAAGGACCTGCATAAGAGGGGCCGTCCAGGGCCGCTAGGGCGAGAATCGGGCGCTAGGGCACTGATGTTGTTTCGACACGGGCACCAGAGCGCGTTCTGAGCGCTAGAGCGCGAGCCTGCTGCAGAATCCATGACAGATGTTGTGCTGTAATTTCTTGCTATTTGATTAACTAATTGAACGAAAAATAAACACTAATATATGAAAATCTAACTAAATGCAATAATTGAAGAAATAGCTGGAAAGAGAAAATAAAATTGTGGTGGGTTGTCTCCCCCAAGCACTTTGCTTTAACGTCCCTAAGTTGGACGTTTGGTCAGCCACTCTTAGGGTGGCTTATGTTTGAATTGATCCAGCAGTTTCCACCATGGTGTGCTTTCCATACCTCCATCGGGATCCCATGAGAAGTGGACCACTCCAAAGATAATGATCCCTTTCTTATTTCGGGACCCAAGTGTTTTGATCCTTAATTTGTCCCTTGAAGCACAACACCCGCTCCTGCAGAAAGCATCCCTAAAACAAACAAAATCAAGTGAGGAGGGATGAAAGTCCTCACAAGATGGGTTAGAGAAAACATAATTTAAATCAGTTAGTTTCCAAAACTTTTGAGCTTGACAAAGTACCGACACCCCACAAAGGGTAAGGAGTTGGGTATCAGTCTCGAGACAAGCGTACTCATGAGGCCCAAGAGCAAATGGGAAAGGTCCCAATGGTTGCCTTGAAACAACCGGGGATGAGGTGGTAGAATCCATGACTTCCTCCGTCTTGCATGCCTCGTCAATTCCTCCTAGTGATGGAATCTCTGCAGCGACTCCAACACTCAAAGAACTTTCCTCCGCACACACGGTCTCCAGCACGGTACTGAGTAAGGGTGGAGGGTCCTCATAGACTATCTCCACATCGGAGTCTTCCTCGACTTCCCCAGATAATTCTTCCACCATGGCCTTCAATGTTTCCCAATCCAATTGCTCTAAAGCATAATTATCTTCAACAATAGGGAACTCCGGTTCCTCTTGTGATGGTGAATGTGGAGGTGAAGCGGGTGGTGGTAAAGAAGGTGGTAATGGAGAAGGTGGTGGTGGTGATGAGGTGGCCTGAGTTCTCAATTGTTGGAGGTCCTCTTCCATGCGCAAAAGTGCTTGCCGGTTTGTCATGAGCACTTCAAAGATTTGTCTCATCATGGAGCTTTCAGTATCATCGCAAGGAGTAGACGGTGCAAGAGGCGGAGAAGGTTGTGGTTGGTAGAATGGTTCAATGGTTGGTTGATCAAGGTATTCGATGGGATATGGGTAAGGATTAGGCTCATGGTATGTGTATGGCTGGTAGTAGGGGTCAAAGGATGGGTATGGTTCATAGTACGGTGAAGGGTCTTGGTACGGGTAATATGTTTGGAGAAGGTTTGATGGTAACGGGGGTGCTTGCATCTCACTACTTGGTTGATAACCTGCAAAACCATGGAAACTAAAATCTTGGAGACTAAAATTGGGGTTAGTGTTCATGTTAGTCTAGAAAAAGAAGAAAAATAAGAGAAGAAAACATAAAAACATGCTGCAGAACGACGAACGGCCGCTCGGGGGGCAAAGGGCGCTAGGGCGCGCTCTAAAGGTGCGCTGGGGCGCTGAGTGGGCGCTCGGGCGCTCGTATCGACGCTGAACTTTGCTGTTTTGCAAACAACAAGTTCTATGGATGCAAATGCTAAATGCAATGCAATGCAAAAATAAATAAAATCTTTTTGTTGTTTTTTTTTTAAAAAAGAAACAAAGAAAAACGATTATGTACAATATGCACAAATCACACAACTAGAGATTACTTTCATCGCCATTCCCCGGCAACGGCGCCAAAAATTTGATGGTTGTTGTCGTGACATCCACAATTTTAATTATTTATAAAACCAAGTTCCCCTAATATAGTTTAGTGGAAACCAGGGTCGTCTCTCACGAGGAATGGCTAAGAGAGCAATGCACAAGACTAGTTGTATGACGGTTGTTGTAACACCCCGACTTTTATTAAGTTCTAATTAAGTGAGATTAAGGGTAATTGACCTTGATTAGGATTTAATTCGGTTTGGGTGGACAAGTTTCTTCTAGTCAAACCCTTATGTGTGACGTGATTTAAGTGTGTATATATGTGTTCATTCTATGCTATGTGAATTACGTGTGTAAATTATATGTCATGATAATTATCTGTATTTATGTGAGTGTTCATTGTGTGTGGAAGAGTATGTTGGATGCATATATGAGTTTTAATTGATATTTAGATGATGCATGAGGTTAGGAATAATGATATAAAATATTAATATGAGTTACATTATGTTATTAGATAATGTTAGTGTTATATATTATTATTTATTTTATTTTATTTTATTTTATGTGCCTATGTGTGTATTTTAATTTATATTTAAATATTAGAAAAATTATATAAGCATTATAGTATTATTTGGGGGGATTTGGAGTGTTTTAGTATTTTAAGTGGCGGTGGGCCCCACAATGACTCTTGACCTTGCCACTCCCTATATAAACACTAGTAACCCTCTCCAATTGAGAAAAACACTCTCCTCCTTCTTTTGAGCCGCCATAGCCATCTTTCTCTCAAGAGCTCTCTAAGTCATTGATACTCCAAACCACGAAACACCCATCAAACCTCACCCAATCTAGAAAATAAATTCATATTCTTAATCCTCCCATCAAGTCGGAGCTTTCTACCGATTCTGTTTCTCCGTTAAGAGTCTCCGGCGTCACCGGACCGTTCGTGGGGCTAGAGAGAGGTTTCCAACGAGAGCAACGTCGGGAAAAAAGTGGTTTCTCTTTGCATTCTAGCATTTTGTCTTCAAGAGGTAGGGGTTTAGGCATTCTATTTTCATGCATATTGATGATGATTTTATGAGATTAATGTGATGGTCGTTTTTCCCATTGAGAATTTTTGTGGCTTATTATTATTATTATTATTATTATTATTATTATTAGGTTCTATATATATATATATATATGCGTAAGGCTGCGAGCACTTGGTGTGCGCATCAGCGCATGGCTGCGCTTGGTTTTTTTGTTTTCTATATATATATATAAATATAAATAAAATACAGTTTATTTGTATAGGTATATTACTATTACATATTATTATTACATAAACTTATACCTATTAGCATGTATATTAGTTAATAATAGGTAGATAACAGGTAGAGATAATAATAAAATATTAACCCTCTCATCAAGCCGGACCTTTTTACCCAATCCAGAAAATAAACTCATATTCTTAATCCTCTCATCAAGCCGGACCTTTTTACCGATTCCGTTTCTCCGTTTAGAGTCTCCGGCATCACCGGACCGTTCGTGGGGCAAGAGAGAGAGGTTTCCAACGAGAGCAACGTCGGGAAAGGGTTTCTCTTTGCATATTTCGAAATTGTCTTCAAGAGGCAGGGGTTAGACATTCTATTTTCATGCATATTGATGATAATTTTATGAGATTAATGTGATGGTCGTTTATGCCTTACAAGACTAAAGTTAAAATTATGATACACATGATATATATAATATATATATATGTATGAATGGCTTGATATATATATATATATATATATATATATATATATATGTACAAATGGATCACGCCTTTCATAGTTTTTCATTCTTGCAGCAGCGTGAGCGAGCGCATATTATATATATATATATATATATATAATAGTATATGTATATTACTATTACATATTATTATTACATAAACTTATACCTATTAGCATGTAAATTAGTTAATAATAGGTAGATAACAGGTAGAAATAATAATAATAATAATATGATAATGATAGTAATACTAATAGGGAAGATAATAATAAAATATTAACCCTAAAAATAACAATAAAAGAATAATACAG
The DNA here is from genome assembly GCA_013621005.1 of Aeschynomene evenia. Taxonomy (NCBI): domain Eukaryota; kingdom Viridiplantae; phylum Streptophyta; class Magnoliopsida; order Fabales; family Fabaceae; genus Aeschynomene; species Aeschynomene evenia. Next base: position 13,624,861 of record CM024271.1, read on the forward strand.
TAAGAACAACAACATGTATAATATATGATATATAATGATAATAGTAATAGTAACAATAATAGTATAGAAGACAAGATTGGTGATGAATAAAATATAAGAGTTTACAAGATACTTAAGGGTAGAGTATAAAGTACAAGTAAAACTAGAATAAAGTATAAGTATGAAATAATAATAAAATAAACAAGATCATATGACATGAAAGGTATAGAAGCATTGAGAATAATATTTATAAGTAGTTGTATATCATGTTTATTTGATAAAGAGTTGTATTTATTTATTCTCCATGATGTCAGAGTAAGTAAGTGAATGTGCTATGTTTATTCCATGATGTTAAAGAGTATAAATTGACATGTTTTTACCCTTTTATGTACCCTAATGCGTTCTACGACTTGTATAAATGTTATATATGATTTATGCATGATTTATATATGATTATATGAGCTATAAAACATGTTTATATGTATATGTTACTATTGTATGAGATGTTTATGATGAATGATATATATTATGATGGAATGCTCTGAATGAATTAACTCTGTCATCCGATAAAGGTTAAAAGATGTTCTGAAAGATACTCTGATGCTCTGAAATATCTCTGTTAACTCTGAAAGATTTGTGATAATTAAAAGACGTTCTGAAAGATCTCTGATACTCTGAAAGATTAAAATACCATGTAGCCTTCAGCTTGTGATGAGTGTTGTAGGGAGGGGTGGCATCCTCGGCTGCAACTTCTTCACTTGAGGATGGTGAACTGTACCCCCTCTTCCCCGTATGTTTTAGGATGAGCTCATACCTAGGGGCCGGATTGTAGGAGTAAGGATGGGAGGGAGGCTTTGCCATGTCTGACAGATTTAAAGTAAAAGTTAATGATAAGATGCTCTGAAAGAAAGTTCTGATAAATGTTCTGTTATGTTATATTTTCCCTGATTGTGATAGAAGCACATAGTACACTACACATGGACCTTTAATTATGATATGTTATACGAATTAATAAAATGGACAAGATGCACTTAGGTAAGACGTTCCGGGGAAAGATTGATTTTCAACTTATATCCGAATTAAACTCATTCATGCTTCACTTATTTTATAATTAAACTCGGGGCGGCTTCCTATACTGAGTCACTTCCCAGTGCTCACCCTATGTTTCTCCCACCTTTTAGAGGAGCAGACAGAGCAGGATGTCGGAGCACACGAGGAGCCCATGCAGACTTAGTTTATGATATAGTTCCCTAGATATCAGAGACATGTTTTATTTCCTTATCAGATGTTATGACTTTTATGCTTCCGCTACGTTTATTTATTTATTATGTTTTCTGAGTCCGGACCTTTGTTAGCCGGCAGCTATTTATTTACTCATATTTATGGTGGAATCTCATAGGTCACAGTTTTTGGCTTATGGGGTGAGACCTAGTATTTATTTCATGTTTGTTACTTGATGGGAGTTATTTATATGATGTAGTATTTTCGTAGATGTTTGTATAGCTTATTATTATCGTTGTATTTATGCGCCAGGCCCTTATTTTCTATACCGCAAATGATTTTCGAAAATTTACTCCCGCCTATTTTCCGCGTATTATATTTTAAATATAAAGATAAAACATGATAACAGGAGGTAACCCTTATGAAATGGCCTAAAATGACTTAAGCATTAAGGGCTTTCTAGTAGGGTGTTACAGTTGTCACAATTGGGGGGTTTTTGTATGCAAGAAAAATAATTTGGAATAAAATAAAGATGATAAAAACAGTGGTTTATGGGGGTGGAACATTCATTAGGGTGTCATCATTGGCTACAAAAGAATGCATGGGTTGATTAATTACGCCGGAGTTAGATCTAACTCCTTTGTTGTGATTCTAATGATTAATTGCCTAGAATGGGATTAATTAGTGAGATCTCACCTTTAGTTCCACTTTCAACAATTATTAAAGCCAATCACATTAATCTAATTAAAGAGACTAATCAACCAATTAATTACTCATTACCAAATCCTAATATGCCATGCATCAATTAATCAACTAACACATAAACATACGCCAATGAATTAGCCTAACTCAATCGAGTAAGCCAAGACAAAGGATTAAACACACAATTTAAGATCTCAAATCATATGCCAAGGTTGATAATGAAAACTTATGCAATATTAAGAACAAAGCCTCAATTTACCCCAATGATGTTCACACACTCATAAACCACCAAGAGGCTTAGTTACCCATGGAGAAAATAAAGGGCAGAAAATAAATTGGAATCAAGAAAGTAATTAACTTTAACAATAAAGTGCAAAGTAAGAAATTAAATGCAAATTGGAAAGATGGAAAGACGAATAACTGAATTAATTAGAAAGAGTAACTTACAAAACCCAAAGGGCTAGACGAATAACGTTGAGAATACAAATGAAGGAGCTAGAGCTAAACTAGGAAAAAGCGGGAATCCTAATGGAAGAAAATAACTCTAACTAAAGCCTAGGGTTGAAAGTAAGTAAACTAGGAAAAGAAAAGATGTTAAAGTGGTGGTGTTGAGAGGTGTGAAGAGGTGTCTCTTCTGGATGCATTAGCCCTGCTTTATATAGAGGAAGCAGCCTCAAAACCTTAGCTATTGGGCGCCCAACTCGGTTTTGCGATTGGTCCTTGCTGTCAAAATGCTGCTACGCGTGCCAGAGCGCCCATGCGCGCCAGGGCGCCCGAAGGGGGCCAAAGCGCCCGTAGGGGGCCAGAGCGCCCGATCCTGGGTAGAAATCAACTGTTTCGCTTCCTTACTATGTTTCTGATGTCCATTTCTCAAATAATTGATATGACCTGCACCACAAACACCAAATACCAAAGATCAAGTGCAAAGGTCATCCTTGAATTGCAAAAACACCATAAAACATATTCAATTAGCCTTTATTTTCATTAATCTCCAAATAAATCCAAATTGTAATAAACACAACAAAAGGCTAAGAATAGAGTAAAGAATTGCATACAATCACTCAAATTAAGGGCATAAAATATTGGCAAAAACCATGTTATCATTATGTTTCTGAACAATTATTTCACAAATAATCAATCAACAAAAATCAATATGATATGTGATTCAATTTGCAATCAGAATTCTAAACAGTAATCACATAAAGAACAAAATATCAGTTTCTTAAGAATGTTCTTGAGAAAACTAATCACAGATTTCAAACACGAATTTCTCTTTCTGTAATGTGTTCTTTAACTTGTTAATTTCATTTTTCAATTATCCAAATAACAAGTATCATATACCAGAAAGTTAAACACATAAAGATTCCTTTAGCTTTATTTTCTTTAACTTCCAGATTGTTGTTTCAAGTTTGTTCTTGAGATATTCACCAGAAATCACAAATATCATATTACAATGCACAATTTCTTAAGCAAACAAAACAATTAATGCAAAGAAGTAGAGTTAGAGAATCTAGACCAAGTTTATCCTAGTTCGGCCAATGAAGCCTACATCCAGTTCTTCAATCTTTCAAGACTGAGTTCCACTAGAAATGCACCAGAAAGTACAGGTATCAATACACAGATGTATTTTGCAACCTTCTCAAGTTCGACACTCTAGAATACCCCTTCTAAAGATTTCCACTCTCCAGATATCCCCTCTGGAAAGATTTTCCTGCCTTGAATCACCCAAGGACTTTTCAGAACCTTACTTTTGGTCACCCTTTCTATGAATCAGCTCCTTGAGAAATTGACTTCAGTCTTCTGGTCTGGTTTCTCTAGATCTCAAACTCTTTGAGTTTGATCAACTTCTGGAATCTTTAACTTCAGAAATTCCTTCTATCTCCCAATCTTCACAATTGAATCAAAACTTTATTATGATCTTCCTTTCTTGAGCCTTTCTTTCTTTCTCTCTTTCTCTTTAAGCACTCAGCTCTTTCTTTTCTTTCTCAAATGTATCTGAGTTTTTCCTCTCAGATTTCTCTTTCTTTTACAGCTCTTTCTCTCAGATGATTTTTCTTATCACTCTGATTTTTCTTTTTGTGCTATATCATTCTCTGTGTGTTTCTTCTTTTTTCAATACAACTCGAGACACTCTATTTATAGAGAGCTCTATCAAATTGAAAATGTACAGCTGTCATTAACAGCTCTAATAACTTGGCGGGAAAGCTATCATTACAACTAATTCCCTTTTCTAACATGTGCAAAATATAATTTCCTATTTTACATACACATGCACTAAACATACATCAGAATATAAAAATCAACATTCAACATAATTCTGACTTGACTTTCTCAAACAGAAACTCATTAAGTTTCTGAGTTGCTTTCAGGACATATTCCAGAAACTCATTCAGTTTCCGGTCCTTCCTTTATGGCTTTCTGGTTCTTCTTTCTTCTTCTGAACATCTTCAGTGGCTTTCTCATATGTATTACAATGATTATACATTATATAATCCTAATACATAACTAATCCTATTTAACTAAGCTTCACTTACAAATATTACAATTGTTTCAATACAAAACTTGAAACATCTTACAATTACTTATACAAATAGGTTTCTCAATACAAAGAAGCTTTCTCAAACTATTACAATCATTTATACTAACGCTTCTCAATACAACTCACAAAGTTACATGAGTTTTGTTATTATCAAAACCAAATGAGGATTTACATTAACACAAATATGTTAAAATGTTCTTTAGATAAGTTAGTTTTTCTAGTTGGAATGCTTGTTGGAAATTTAGCTTTATCATCTCTATAAATATAGATGTTCAAGTGTAATCTGCATGTGACATGAGACATGAGATAGAAAAACTTTTTGAGAAAAAAATACACTCAAGAGAAAAAGAAATTTCAGAGAGAAAAGAAAATATGCTCCGAAAAAGAAAAGAGAGATTCAAACTCAAATAGAAAAGAGAAAAAGTGCTGAAATTCAAAAAGTTTGAGGGAATGCATTTCTGATGTGATTTCAGGCATCAACAAGACAACACAAATCAATCACTGGAAGAAATTTCAAATCAACATTGATGAAAAGTCCTTGATTGAGATCGAGGTAGGAGAAATCTTTTGAGAGGGGACATCTTCAAAGTGAAAATCTTCTTGGAGAGGACATCCAAGAAGTCAAAATCTTCAAGAAGGGGATATTTCTGAAGTGGAAATCTACGAGAAGGGGATATTCTTGTAGTGGAAGAAACCTCGGAAGGTTTAAAAATCATATCTGGATTGTAATCTGATTTGTAAAATTTCTGAATAGTGGAACTCAACCAATCGAGGTTGAAGAATTGGATGTAGGCATTATTGGCCAAACCGGTATAAAAATTGTGGTTTTGTGTTTCTCACCTTATCTTTTTACTTTCTTAATTGTTTTACTGATCTTTGATTAATTGAATTTGAATTGAATCAATTGAAATCGAAGTTAACAAAGGAAAGGTAATAATAATAAGAAATAGAACTCAAGTTTGTGGTGTTTGTGATTCAAAGATTCATTTGAAAATCAATATTTTGTGATAAAGATTATTTGTATTTGATTATGTGATTGTTGATTAACGAGTTTACTTTGAAAAGAAACCAAACAAAGGTGTCTTGATTGTTTCTTGAAAGGATTTACAACTTCTGTATTGAAACTAGTTTCTAATAGTTAGTTTTTGAAAGTTAACATTCTGAAAAAACTTTTCTGAAACATTGTTTGATATATTTCTGAAAAAATGTACAAAAGTGTTTTAGAGTTCATAAAGCTTGTGAAAAAAAAATGTGTTTTGATGCTTTATGTTAAGTGTTTGTGATTATTAAAATCCGTTGCACATTGTATTTGGAAGTGTTGAATTTCTGATATCACAAATTGTCTTGATATATTTGATTTGAAATTAACATTTCAACAAGTTCAAAAGACTTGATTGATTTTATAATTTCAGAACGTATCTTTGCATCAGAATTGAAAAAGTGGAAGAATTATCACACAACCAATTCACCCCCTCTTGGGTTGTGTATTTTGAGACTTGAGAAATCATATTCTGCACCACCACCAACAGTTCACAATGCTCACCTTCACCTCTATCAGAAAGCGGAGGATTCAACATGTTCAGAAGGAGAAGGAAGAAAAAAAGTCAGAAGGAGCATAAGCTGGCTCTCCTAAAAAGGAATAAGCTAAACCTTCTAAGTCTTCCAAGGCTTCGAAGGAGGCTCAAAGGACTACTAAGTCTTCTAAGCTTGAAAAAGGAAAGAGGAAGGTGTTAGCTCCAAGAACCCTACATTGTCATAAGATGTTTTGAATGATAAAAATCTTTAAGTGTTGGATAAGAATTTTGCTTGTGAATACTAATGGTTTCATCAAGTGTTTCAGGAGGTTAACCTATGAGGTATTAAAAATATTAAGAAAACACTTGAAGCAAACGAGCACCCAAGAGGCGCATAGCATAGCCTCAAGCAAGCTAAAGGCTCATAGCATAAGCTAAAGCTAGAGGCTCATAGCATAAGGTCAAAGCATCAAGGGAAGCTTCTTGCACCACAAGCAAGCTATAGGTGGAGCATAGCATAAGCTCAAAGCATCAAGGGAAGCTTCTTGCACCATAAGAAAGCTATAGGTGGAGCATAGCACAAGCTCAAGACACCAAGGGAAGCTTCTTGCAACACAAGCTACCTCTAAGTGGAGCAAAATACAAGCTCAACACATCTAGGAAGCTCAAGCAAGCTCAAGCTAGTAAGCAAAGCTACCTAGCAACCAAAGCTAATCACCTAGGCTTGGTGATAGTAGAACAAGCTAAGGACACCAAGGGAGCTCAAGCAAGATTATGCTCAAGCAAGCTCAAGTAAGCATAGGCGCATGGAAGCATGAGCTCAAGCATTAAAGACAAGTTCAAAGTTTCCTTATTTGGAGGTGGACTTTGATGCCTATAAATACCCCATCATTTGACAAGAGCATCAAGAACAAAAAAGCTGAAACTCTGTCAAAAATTCTAACAACTATTTGTACTCGAATTCATATACATTTAGATCAAAAGGGGTAATTTGTAAGATTTTAGCTAAGAACAATTTGAATATCCTTGCATTTGCAAGTTAAGCTTTGAAGATCAAATAAGAGCAAAACTTAGTTGCATCTAAGTTCTTATTTAATTCTTAGAATCACAAGAATCTCTTCAATTTACAGTTTGTACAAGTCCTTCTAGTTGTGAAGGCAGAAGTCCTTGAAGGTTCAAGGCAGGGTAGAAAGACCTTCAGTGTTGAAGGCAAGGAAGTCATCTCTAGGCTGAGGTGCAGTTAGTCACTTCAAGTGTGAAGTGCAAGAAGTCCCCAGTGGTGTGCTGAGGCAGAAATCCTTCAAGTGTTTGGAGGTGGTGATTAGTAAACTCTTAAGTGAATCTTGAGGACTGGAGTAGGCACATTGCCGAACCAGTATAAAAACTTACTGTGTGCACTCTCTCTACCTTTATCTTTTACATAGCATTTTCGCATAACATAGAGCACACACACTTGCACCTAACTTGATTAAAATAATATAACTTAGCCACCTAGAGCCGAAGCTCAAAGGCTACATCAATTAACTTAATCTACAAGCAAAAAGTGATTATAACATAAGCAAGCCTTACACCTAAGGCTAAGCTAATTCGAAACTTAAGCTTGCATCATTCTCTAATCCGCTGCACTCTATAACTAGACAAGCTTATAGATTGATCTGAATTGCAAGTTTCAGGAAGCAAAGTTTTTAAGCAGACGTGATTCAACCCCCCTTCTCACGTCACAAGCACCTTCAATTGGCATCAGAGCTCGGCTTTGGGGTTGAGCACTCTAACAAGTGTCAAGGAAAAGATCAAGGGACCTATGGCAACTAACAACGCATACATTGCTGATGGCGCCTCAACAAGCAGACCACCAATGTTCCTGGGTGGTGACTATGGATATTGGAGGGATAGGATGACACTATTCATCCAATTCAATAGCCTGGATTTGTGGGACATTGTAGAAAATGGAGACAATCCAGTTCCATCAGGGCCTAAACTCACATGGACAGCTGCACAGAAGGAGCAGGTCCAAATGAACAAGAAAGCTAAGTACATACTCCTATGTGCTTTAACCAAAGAAGAATACAACAAGATAGTGTCTTGTGATTCAGCAAAGGAGATATGGGACAGGCTTGAAGTATTGCATGAAGGCACCAGTCAGGTTAAGGAGACAAAGATATCTATGCTTGTACATAAGTATGAGTCCTTCAAAATGGAACAAGGCGAAAGCATAGATGACCTAGCAGTCAGATTCCTCAATATAATAAATCAACTTAAAGTGCTTGGGAAAACATATCCAACCTCAGAAATGGCTATGAAAATCCTAAGAAGCCTAACTCCAAAATGGAGTCCAAAAGTGACAGCTATTCAAGAGGCCAAGGACCTCAAGAAACTCGGTCTAGATGAACTCCTTGGGTCTCTAAAGACTCATGAGATAGAGTTAGCTACAGAAGAAGAATCAAGCTCCTCTAGACACCAAAAGACTTTGGCTCTCAAGAGCACCTCTGTCAGGAAACACAACAAAAACAAGGCTCTTAAGGTAATTGAAGAATTTGAAACAGAAGAAGATTCAGAAGAGGACTTGGATGAAGAAGAGATGTCCATGCTGGTTAGGAAGATGACAAGAGCATGGAAGAATCGCTCCAAAAAGGGAAAAGAGGCTCTAGCCAGAAAGGAGAAGAAGAGAAAGACCAAGCTAGAAAACACCACTTGCTTTCAGTGTGGTGAAAAGGGGCACTTTAAGAATGATTGTCCCAAGAACAAGCAGACCAAGAAGAAGTTCTTCAAAAAGGAAAAGGCCTTGGCTGCAACGTGGAGTGAGTCAGAGGCTGAAGACTCAGACTCAGAGGAAGAAACAGAGGAGGAAGCTAAACTCTGCTTCATGGCAGATGCTCACACTGACTCTGACTCTAGTGATGAAGATACTGAGGAACATAAAGCTCAGGTAAACCATCAGGAGCAGCATCCACCTCTGCAAGATGAGAAATGGTACCTGGACAGTGGCTGCTCAAGGCACATGACTGGGAGCAAGCACTGGTTCAAAGAGGTCAAATCAAAAAGAAAAGGAACAGTGCGCTTCGGTGGTGGAGCCAAAGGCAAGATATTGGTAAGGGAAATGTAGGTAAAACTCAAACCCATCAAATATCCGATGTTTTACTCGTAGATGGCCTGACTCACAATCTCTTAAGCATAAGTCAATTTTGTGACAAGGGCTTAAAGGTTGAGTTTCTTGCTAAGTATTGTAATGTGATAGATCTTGCAACTGGCAAGGTAATCCTTGAGGGAAGAAGACTAGGCAACACCTATGTCATCTACCTAGAGGACCTTCTAGATCAAGACGTGAAGTGTCTTGCATCCATTGAGGATGACAAGTGGCTCTGGCATAAGAAGCTAGGTCATGCCCATATGAAACTACTTTCTCAACTATCTCAGAAAAGCTTAGTCAAAGGGCTTCCCAAGATCCGTTATGATAGGGACTCCACCTGTGATTTCTGTGAGAAGGGAAAACAGACCAAAGCTCCAAGAACCCTACATTGTCATAAGATGTTTTGAATGATAAAAATTTTTAAGTGTTGGATAAGAATTTTGCTTGTGAATACGAATAGTTTCATCAAGTGTTTCAGGAGGTTAACCTATGAGGTATTAAAAATATTAAGAAAACACTTGAAGCAAAAGAGCACCCAAGAGGCGCATAGCATAGCCTCAAGCAAGCTAAAGGCTCATAGCATAGCCTCAAGCAAGCTAGAGGCTCATAGCATAAGCTCAAAGCATCAAGGGAAGCTTCTTGCACCACAAGCAAGCTATAGGTGGAGCATAGCATAAGCTCAAGACACCAAGGGAAGCTTCTTGCAACACAAGCTACCTCTAAGTGGAGCAAAATACAAGCTCAACACATCTAGGAAGCTCAAGCAAGCTCAAGCTAGTAAGCAAAGCTACCTAGCAACCAAAGCTAATCACCTAGGCTTGGTGATAGTAGAACAAGCTAAGCACACCAAAGGAGCTCAAGCAAGATTAAGCTCAAGCAAGCTCAAGTAAGCATAGGCGCATGGAAGCATGAGCTCAAGCATTAAAGAAAAGTTCAAAGTTTCCTTATTTGGAAATGGACTTTGATGCCTATAAATACCCCATCATTTGACAAGAGCATCAAGAGAATCAAGAACAAAAAAGCTGAAACTCTTTCAAAAATTCTAACAACTATTTGTACTCGAATTCATATACATTTAGATCAAAAGGGGTAATTTGTAAGATTTTAGCTAAGAACAATTTGAATATCCTTGCATTTGCAAGTTAAGCTTTGAAGATCAAATAAGAGCAAAACTTAGTTGCATCTAAGTTCTTATTTGATTCTTAGAATCACAAGACTCTCTTCAATTTACAGTTTGTACAAGTCCTTCTAGTTGTGAAGGCAGAAGTCCTTGAAGGTTCAAGGCAGGGTAGAAAGGCCTTCAGTGTTGAAGGCAAGGAAGTCATCTCTAGGCTGAGGTGCAGTTAGTCACTTCAAGTGTGAAGTGCAAGAAGTCCCCAGTGGTGTGCTGAGGCAGAAATCCTTCAAGTGTTTGGAGGTGGTGATTAGTAAGCTCTCAAGTGAAGCTTGAGGACTGGAGTAGGCACATTGCCGAACCAGTATAAAAACTTACTGTGTGCACTCTCTCTACCTTTATCTTTTACATAGCATTTTCGCATAACATAGAGCACACACACTTGCACCTAACTTGATTAAAATAACATAACTTAGCCACCTAGAGCCAAAGCTCAAAGGCTACATCAATCAACTTAATCTACAAGCAAAAAGTGATTATAACATAAGCAAGCCTTACACCTAAGGCTAAGCTAATTCGAAACTTAAGCTTGCATCATTCTCTAATCCGCTGCACTCTATAACTAGACAAGCTTATAGCTTGATCTGAATTGCAAGTTTCAGGAAGCAAAGTTTTTAAGCAGGCGTGATTCAACCCCCCTTCTCACGTCACAAGAACCTTCAGAAGGCGAGTGAACCTTCTGAGGAACTGGCTCAGAAGAAGAAGACCCTGAACCCATCCTCAAGGGTCACTAGAATCATGGCTTCTGAGGAAGCTCAGAAGACACCACAAGAGAAGAAAACAAGAAGACTTGTGGAGATACCTTCTGAAGACTCAGAAGAGACGGTATCTCATCAAGAACCTCTTAAAAGGAAGAGGAAGACTCCTCCACAACCTACACAAGAAGTACCCGCTCATTCTTCTAACATCCCTGAGGTTCCTACTACCTCAAAGAAGAAGCGTAGGTTAGTAAAAAGACTTCCACCTAAATCCCTCCCTCCTCCTCCTCCACCTCCTCGCTCTCCATCTCTCTCCATTCATGAAGAAGACATTCGTCATGGTACTCCTGCTCATGGGGAGCAACAAAACCAAGAAGGATAGATTCAGAAGGAAGCTAGCCCAATTAAGGGTGCTAGCAAACAAGTTCTGACTAAGTAGCCAGAAGCCTCACATCATTCATCCCCTTCTGGAGAGGCATCTGTTGCCCGCTAGGATGCTAAGGGCACAGGAGCAAATGTTGCTGACTCAGATTCTTCTGAGGATGATGGCTCAAGGTTCCGTATGGAACGGCAAGCTGAAGATGCTGGGAGTGCACTGAGAACTCCTCTTATGCAATCTAAAGAAGGCAACTCTGGAGTGGTTTTATTAGAAGCCACCCCTTCTGAAACTGCAAATATTCCTGCTCAGAACTTGCCCAGCGAATGAAGGAAATTCGCCAAGTAATGGAGCCACAACAGCTATGGCAACCACATGAGGAACCCTCACTGCAACCACAACCAGAAGAAGAACCAAATCAACAACAACAACAACAAGAAACAGAAGCTCACCCTTAACAAGGAGCTGAAGTGGAACCACAAACACCACCTGGTGTTGAGGAACCAACTTCTAAGGTTGAGAAGCGACCTTCTGACTCCATCCAAGTTCATGGGTAGACCCATGTCACAGAAGGCGATCAAGTGGCAATGGTTACTAGCACTGATCAAGTGGCAATCATGGGCAGACTGATGTTGTCGCTGCTTTTGGTATAACCGCAGTTGAGACATTTGTCACCCAATGCCCCTTGGCTGGATCTGGAAGTGTAGAATCTACTCAGATGGACACCCAAGTTTCTAAAGTGGATATCACTCAGATTGCCCTACTCAGCTTTCCCAACCCAGCCACATCTTTCTCAATCTCTGGATCAATGATGAATCCTGGATTCCAGCTTGGAAGCATGGTAAATACTCCTTCATCTGTCTCCTACCGCCCCTACTTCTACAGAGATGCACGACCAAGGATCTTTGGGGTAACTCACTCCTCAGAACCCATACCTCGTTTCTTTCTTCCGAACGAAGCCTCTCAGCCTACAACAACAAGGGCACAACCCTCTAGATCAGTAGCTCTAACTGTAAGCTCCAGAACCCTTCTGAGAGAAATTGAAGTATTTCTCTTGGAAATTTAAAAAGTTTTAATGATAACAAAGTAAGCCATAAGTATAAAAATTTTACTTAAGGAATTACTAATATGTGTGCTAAGTGTCTTAGAAAGCTTAAAATTCTGCAACTCCATGAGTAAGATCAAGACAAACAACGAGTAACCTTATGAATTAAAAGATGAAATCAAAGCGTTAAAGGCATAAGAAAAGGTGACTAACAAACGCAAAAGGTGAAAGTGTGGTTCTGAGTGAAGAACACTGTCGCCTCAAAAAGATCTCAGAAGACCTTGCGACTGGTGATTCTCAGAAGGGTCTTCCCTCAAAAGGTTCGCCTCAGAAGTCCGTACAACACTCAGAAAGTTGGACTCAGAAGCAACCAAGTATCAAGACTCAATGGATTATGCATTCAATCTCAGAAAGCTCGTTACAACAAGCCAAGGAAGTGGGAACACGCGCACTGTACAAGTCTGAAAAGTTCCTCATTTCGCACTGACTGTAGCAGGGATCCGTTCTGAGACAGACACAGCCACATCAGCAAAGTGAAAGCTTCTATTTTCGCGGCTCTTTAATGCCTATATATATGAGTTCAATTGCAGAGCTTTGTGACGAAATTCTTGCGCTAAAACTTTTGATTAAATGTGCCAAAACTCTGATGAATTGAAAATCATTTGCGAAAACTTAGAACTTTCTCAGAAAGACAATTTTTACTAAATTGTTCTTCTAACTTTGCTAAAATCTTCTAGTTCTGAATTGGTGTAAATTCTTACATTTGTAAGTAAAATCTAGAAGTCTACTAAGGGTCAAATTAAGTTTGTAATTTAATCTTAGTAGTTGTTTTCGAAGCAAAAACAATTTCCAAAAACGCTAAGTCGTTCGTTATTTGAAGGCAGTTTTAAGTCCTCGATTGTTTGAGGCAAAGTTTAAGTCCTTAAGTGTTTAAGGTAAGCAAAGTCCTCGGCTGTGAGGCAAGTTTAAGTCCTTAATTAAGTTAAGGCAAGGAAAGTCCTCTAGTGTTGGAGGCAAGGAAAATCCACTTCGAATTGCGAAGAGGTGAAAGTCCTTTATGTGGTAAAGCCAGCATTGTCTGAAAAGGCACGATAAGAAAAATATCTAAAGGAACTCTCAACTGAAGGTTGAGGACTGGAGTAGGTTAGTTAGAACCAAACCAGTATAAAAACTCTCGTGTCTTAAGCTTTTCTCCCTTAAACTCTTACTTTCCTTTATCTTCGAGAAAAATTAACAAACACATTTTAACCTGTTCTTTAATAGCTAAAATTCATTAAGTTAAACTTAGAAAGTGTTTAAGAAACATCAATCTCAAAACCTGTTCTAAAACATCTCAGAAGTAAACCTTTCTCAGAAAGTTAAAGTTCTCAGAACATTAACCTTCTCAAAATCATCTTCTGAGTAAAACAACTTTCTAAGAAAAGTTTTTAAGAAGAAATTTTTTAAAAAACAAGCACGATTGAACCCCCCTTCTCGTGCACAAATACACATTCAATTGGCATCAGAGCTCGGTCCTTAAGGGGTTGAGCACTTAACAGTGTCAAGGCAAAAGATCCAAGAAGGGACTATGGACTCACCAGCTGCGTTCATATCTGATGGGGCATCGATCAATAGACCTCCAATGTTTCTTGGAGATAGCTTCGACTATTGGCGTGATAGGATGACGTTGTTCATCAAACACACCAGTCTTGATCTATGGGATAGGATTGAGAACGACGATTATCAACCTCTGCAAACAATAACACAACAGGCTGTTGTTGCAGCAGATGCTGAACCTGGAGCAACACCTCCAGCGCCCAGAACTTACACCATACGAGTTCCCAAGGATGAATGGACTCAAGACATGAAGGAGAAGATTCAGCTGAACTTCAAGGCCAAGTACATTCTTCTTTGTGCATTACCTAAGGTAGAATACGACAAGATAGTGTCGTGTGATACAGCACATGAGATATGGGAAAGGCTCCACATGTTGCATGAAGGAAATGACGAAGTCAAGGAAACAAAGATATCCATGCTCGTACACAAGTACGAATCCTTCAGTATGCAACAAGATGAGACTATTGACAACATGTCAATACGCTTTCTCCACATCATAAATCAGCTCAAAGTCTTGGGAAAGACTTACTCAAATGCTGAGATGGTAAGGAAAATTCTCAGAAGCCTCTCCTCAAGATGGCGTCCGAAGGTCACGGCAATCCAGGAAGCTAAGGATCTAAACCAGCTTGGTTTGGATGTATTATTCGGCTCTCTCAGAACACATGAGATTAAGCTGGAAGGGTTGCTTGGAGGACCATCTTCTTCATCTAAGCCTCAGAAGGGCCTGGCACTCAAAAGTCAAGTAAGAAGACCTTCCAAGGCTCTCAAGGTCCAAGAAATTTCTGAATCAGAAGACGAACCAGATTCAGAAACAGAGGACGATGACATCTCCCTTCTGGTTAGAAAAATGAAGAAAGCTTGGAAGAGAAGACCAAGCAAAGACAAGGAGATTTCTCTTAAGAAAAGAAAACTAAAGCCTTCTGAAGCCACGTGCTATGGCTGTGGAGAAAAGGGTCACTTCAGAACGGAGTGCCCTCAGAACAAAGGGAAAAAGAAGTTCATTCCCAAAAAGAAGAAGAAGGCAATGACTACCACTTGGAGTGACTCAGAAGAGGAAGGTTCTAAGCCAGCAAGCGAAGAGGAAGCAAACGTGTGCTTCATGGCTAGTACTGACTACGTTCTGGAAACAGAATCTGATTCAGAAGAGGTACCTAACTCCCCTCCTCTCTCATATTGTAACACCCCGATTTTTATTAAGTTCTAATTAAGTGAAATTAAGGGTAATTGACCTTGGTTAGAATTTAATTAAGTCTGGGTGGACAAGTTTCTTTTAGTAAATCATTATATGTTATGTGATCTATGTGTATGTATATGTGTTATATGATTTATGTGTGTGTTCATCATGTGCTATGTGATTTAGGTGTATGTTCATGTGTATTCATTTTATGTTGGGTGATTTAGGTGCATATATATATTTTAATTGATGTTTAGATGATGTGTATGATGTAAGGAGTGATGTATGGATGTTTATAGCACAAGTTGGGACGTTTTTGAGGTGCTTTGAGGCTATTTGGTAGCCTTGTAATCGATTACCACAGGATGGTAATCGATTACACCCCTTTGGTCTTCATATCTAGGCATTTTTTGCTGTCGGTAATCTATTACATCCTGTCTGTAATCGATTACCGTAATCGATTACATCCTGTTTGTAATCGATTACCGTAATCGATTACCATTTCGTGGTAATCGATTACGACGTGCACAAAGTGCGTTTTTAGTGCGTTTTAAGTGTCGTTCGGGCCCCACGATGACTCTAAACAATATATAACTGAGCCACCACATCAAAAACCCTATTCCTCACTTCAAAAACACTCCAAACACTCTCTCTAATCCTTGTGCCTCCATTGTTCTTCCTCTCTCTCAAGAACTCAAAGCCATAACCATTCCAAATCACGAAACTCACATCAAACCTTACCCGTTCACGAAACCGATCACATATTTGTCATCCTCACACAAAGATACACCCTTCTACCGATTGCTATTCATCAATAGGATTCATATTCTTCACTGCACCGTTCGTGGGTCTAGAGAGAGAAAGCTAGAACGAGGGTTTCACCGGGGAAGGATCGTCTCTACGTTTTTATTTGAGTTTCTTCAAGAGGTGGGGATTAGGCATTCTAAATGTTATGTAAGTGCATGTATGTTGATGAATTGATGAAGTTTTGAATAATGTTCGTTGTTTTTCCCATTAGGGTTCACGAAAGGGTTGATTTATGAAATTGGTTTTGAAAAATAAAGGGGTTTTATGAATTGAAAGGTGTTTTAAACGTATTTTCATGTTTGATATTGGTATGGCAATGTTTTCTATCGATTGGGACGATGTTAGATTCATATTTTGGCCAATGGTTGTTGAAAATCGTGTTTTTGGAACTCTAGAATCGTATTTCACGACTCCGTAATCGATTACACGGGTTCGTAATCGATTACACGGGTTCGTAATCGATTACGATGTCTGAATTTCCAATCTCGAGAAAACACTGCTCTCTGGTAATCGATTACAAAGCTGCGTAATCGATTACAATAATCGATTACCAGTCTGTGTAATCGATTACAGTAATCGATTACCAGCCCGTGTAATCGATTACGACAGTGCTGTTTGTGCGAAAATGAACTATTTTGACCCTTTATGCACCCTAATGCGTTCTACAACCAATATAGATGATATGTATGAGTTAATTATGGTTTGTATGCGAGTTTAGATGCTGTTTGGATGATGATATGTTGATATGAGTTGATTGCATGAGATACATGATTTTAATAAGATGTTTATATGGATTATGTGTTGTATGAGTATGTGTATGTTGTGTTGTGAACTAAGACGTCACTGGGTGGCGCATGTATATTATTAAGACGTCACCGGGTAGTGCGTAGTTAAGAAAGACGTCACTGGGTGGCGCAAGAATACATAGTAGCCTTCGGCTTGTGATTGAGAGGCTGTAGGAGGGGGTTGGCATCCTCGGCGCTACAGGTCCTTCACTTGCAGTTGGTGAATATCCCCCTTTTCCTCATTTCGTTAGGATGAGCTCATGCCTAGGGGTCGGTGCAGCGGAGGTTTACAGGAGGGTGGATAGGCCAAAAGAGATAATAAAAGGATAATAAAGAGATAAAATGTTATGAAAGTGTATTACAATAAAGTTTAAGTAAACGTAGTATGATGTATGATTAAGTTTCCCTATATGACTAGGTGACACGTAGAGCACACACACGAATGATATAATTATGTATGACGTATATATGATGTAAAATGAACAAGAGGCACTTAGGTAAGTCGTTCCGGGAAAGATGATTTTAGAACTTATAACTGAAATTGAATTCATTCATGCTACACCGATTTTATTAATAAACCCGGAGCGGCTCCCCTACTGAGTTACTTCCCAGTACTCACCCCATGTTTTTCCCACCCTTTTAGAGGAGCAGACAGAGCAGGATGTCGGAGCACACGAGGAGCCCGTGTAGACATAGTTTATGATATAGTTCCTTAGATATTAAAGACATGTTTTATTTCCTTATCAGATGTTATGATTTTTATGCTTCCGCTACGTTTATTCATTTATTATGTTTTCTGAGTCCGGACCTTTGTTAGCCGGCAGGTATTTATTTACTCGTATTTATGGTGAAGTCTCATAGGTCACAGTTTTTGGCTTATGGGTGAGACCTAGTATTTATTTCATGTTTGTTACTTTATGGGAGTTATTTATATGATGAGGTATTTTCAGTAAATGTTTGTATCGCTTTTATTATCGCTTATCATATGCGCAAAGCCCTTATTTTCTATTCTGCGAATGTTTACGAAAAATCTACTCCCGCCTATTTTCCGCGTATTATATTTTAAATAGAAAGATAAAACATGATAACAGGAGGTAACCCTTATGAAGTAGCCTAACATGACTTAAGTGTTAAGGGCTATCTAGTAGGGTGTTACAATATTCATATGATGAGATCTCAGAACTCTATGATGAGCTTCTGAGAGACTCAAATGAATTAGCTAACAGTTTCAGCAATTTAAAAAAATCTTTCAAACACCTAGAAGCTGAAAATGCAAGACTAATTCAAGAAGTCGAGAACCTAAAACTTGAAAGAGATGACTTTAAAAATAGATATCTTGAAAGTCACAATCTCTATCAAGCTTTAGAAACAATGTCTTCTGTAACTGTTGAAAAGGCTGAACCAGCCTTGATAGAGCTACAAAAGACCAATGAGCTTCTCACTTCTGATTTAGTTAAGATGGTCAATGGTGGGAAAATGATGACTCTTTTACTTGGAGGGCAAAGACCTTACAAAGAGGGAAGTTGACTTGTATATGAAGAAGTTTTCGAACCCCATGACCTTGATCCATCTTTAACTAAATCACACCGCATGTGCATCTCATGTTTCAAAGAGGGACATGGATCTGAGACTTGCCCTATGCTCAGTAAAGCAAAAACTTCTCTGCCCAAAAAGGCTAAGAAGAATAAAAAATCTCAGAAGATCAACTCTTCTCAGAAGGGTGAGTCTTCTCAGAAAGAAAAAGCTTCTGAAAAGGGTAAGGAGAAAGTCTCTGAGTCTCAGAACCAAAACCCTTCTAAGAAAAGAAGACAAAAGGCAAAGAAAGCTAACAAGCAAGGACCCAACAAAGCATGGGTACCTAAACCAGTGAACTTTGTGTCTGTAGGTGCATCAACAAGCACTGCTCCACCACCAAGATGAGCAGTGGTATTTGGACAGTGGCTGCTCAAGGCACATGACTGGAAGCAAGCACTGGTTCAGAAGTCTCAAGCCCAAGAAAGGCGGAACCGTGCGATTCGGTGATGGTGCCAAAGGGAAAGTCACTGCTATAGGAGATGTTTGTAAGGATTCCTCTCACCAAATCTCTGATCTACTTATAGTTGATGGCTTAACACACAATCTATTGAGCATTAGTCAATATTGTGACAAAGGCTTAAAGGTTGAGTTTTATGCCAAATACTGCCATGTGATTAATCTCACTAACGGCAAGATCGTTCTGGAGGGAAAACGAGTTGGTAACATCTACGTTATCCATCTAGATGATCTAAAAGATCAAAATATGGAGTGTCTTGTCTTTGTCCAAGAAGACAAGTGGTTTTGGCATAAGAAACTTGGCCACGCCCATATGATGCTTTTTTCTGAACTCTCTCAGAAAGGACTTGTAAAGGGTCTTCCCAACATTAAGTATCAGAAGGATGCAACTTGCGACTTCTGTGAAAAGGGAAAACAAACCAAGGCTTCCTTTCCAAGCAAAAGTGGAGTTTCTACTAAGAAACCACTTGAGCTCCTTCACATGGATCTCTTTGGACCAACTAGAACGGCTTCCCTTTCTGGAAAACGGTATGGTCTTGTCATAATGGATGATTATTCTATATTCACTTGGGTATTCTTTCTAGCTTCTAAGGAAGAAACGTTTGAGAAATTCAAAGCTTTTGCGAAAAGAGTTTCCAATGAAAATGACTCTCATATTCACACCATACGATCTGATCATGGAGGTGAATTTGAGAATCACGCTTTTCAAAAGTTTTGTGAAAATCTGGGCATTGCTCACGAATTCTCTTCTCCCAGAACTCCTCAACAAAATGGAGTAGCTGAAAGAAATAATCGAAGCCTCCAAGAAATGGCTAGAACAATGCTCTTAGAAAGTGGGCTTTCGAAAGGTTTTTGGGCTGAGGCTGTGAATACCTCATGCTACATTCAGAATCGAGTCTTTCTGAAACCAATTCTGAAGAAAACACCTTATGAGCTTTAGAAGAACAAAATATCCAACATATCCTACTTTCATATCTTTGGCTCTTCATGTTTCATATTCAACACAAAGGACAAACTAGCTAAGTTTGATCCTAAATCCGATAATGGAGTATTCCTAGGATATTCCTCTGTCTCTAAAGCCTATAGAGTTTACAACAAGAGGAGTAAATGTGTTGAAGAGACAATTTGTAACACCCGTGATTCGGGACTTTATTGTTTTGTGTATTCTCAGTCGCCGGTGCGGATTTTGGTGCTCGGAGCTTAGAGTTATGTATATATGTATATGTACGTGTGGTGATATTTCAGTATGTGTTTTTCTATGGCTGGTATATGTATATGTGTACATGTGTAGTGCGCACATGGGTAACATGGTGCTAAGATTAATTATTTTATTTGATGGGGATGAATGTTTGAATTGATTGGTGATTGATATTTAAAGTTGGAACAAACTATATGGTGATGCCTGAGATATAAATATATTTTTACGGGACCAAAGTGAGTGGTGTGTGTGTTTGGATTTAATTTAATTTCCCTACTCAGGGAAGAGACTGGTATTTGGTTTATTTATATATATATATATTGCAGTGGTAACATATATATATATATATATATATATATATATATATATATATATATATATATATATATATATATATATAATAATGCGTGATATATCCAAAGAATGCAAGGGGTGCTTATGTGAGAATAAATAAAATTTGCATATATGTGTAAGGGAACATATTTTATGTCTCATGATTAAAATAAGTTGTATATATATATATTTATTTATGTATATGGGTGCATAAATATATATACATATGCATTTGTTTTATGTGACTAAATTATGTGAATGTGCTATAAGTTATTATAATAATAATTTAAGTTGCTGAGAAGCAAGACAGACTTAAATTATTATTGTATGAGTTAGGGAACCCCTGAGAGGAGTAATGATCGTTATAAAAATTTTGTTGAGACCTTAATATTCAAAAATTTAAATTCCCAAATTGGTGTTTGGAAAATATTTAGAAAATATTCTCACCAATATTGGAAAATTATGATTTTAAGGTTATTATTATTATATTTCACATTTTTACGATTTTAAGGAAAAATCCTATTTATATATAAATAATGTGAAATTAATAATAATATGAGATAATTATTTTAGACTCACCGAGAGTCTCATAATATTAAGGAAATTTTCATAACGATCATATATTATTTTCTTATCTTAAAAACTGAGTGTTTAGTGAGTTTTTGAGTAACCTGAGAGCGAGTCTGAGCTAGATCCTAAACACAACTGGAGCAACTTTTTAGGACCCTGAGCTCTCCAAAATTTATTTAACTCTCACCGTAAATCTTGGTTGCAATTTCTTACTCAAATACATACTCATACTCACTACCTAGAGACATTTGACACTCACACAACACAAAAAATTGAAACCAAAGACAACCCCTTGGCCTTTAAGTCTCGACCACACCTTCAATTACTCCATTCAAACCCATTTCCTCTCATTTCTCTCATTCAGCCCCATTCTCACACAAGCAGAAGAAACTTCAGAGCTTCCTCCTCCCCCTTTTGCTCACCATTCACGGCCAGCTTCTGTGGAGCTCAAGAGAAGCCACCACCACCTCCTTTTCTTGCGTTTTCTCAAGGCAACATTGTGAGTTATCAACCCTCTCCATCATACCTCTGATTTTCCATTGTATCAGAACCTCTTACTCCTTGTTTTTGCCAATGTGCACCTCTGATTTTTGAATTTGTAGTTGCATGTATCTGTCTTCTAAGAATGCTGATGAGTGGAGTTGGTGTGAGTGGTTGCATGTTAAGTTTTGCTCTTGCATGTGTGTGATTTTGATTTTCCCTTTTGTTGGTGAGTTAAATTTGGAGTTCTGAAGTTGTAGCGTGTGTATGATGGTTTTTGAGTGATTTGGATGAGTGAGTATGGGTTTTGATGTGAAAATGGAGCAGAAACGCGATTTCTGCGTTTTCTGCAGAAACTGAGCAGTGGGGATCGATCCCCACCATTGGAGGATCGATCCCCAAGTGAAAATTTGCTGAATCCTGAAAAATTTAAGTGGGGATCGATCCCCACTATGAGAGGATCGATCCCCAGGCTGCAAAAATGTGTTTTCTGTGAAATTTTAAGGCAGGATCGATCCCAGACCCCTGAGGATCGATCCCCTGCACCTGAAAAGTATAATTTCACTTATTTTCACCCTATTTCGAATACAAGTTTTCAAATAATGATAGTGGGATTAACATACTATTTTAAAGTGATGAAAATACGTATGTAGCAATGCTTTTAATCATGAAAAGAGAAACGGAATGTATATATACAAGTTTATGTGTAAAGAATCGTGAATTAAGGGGTGATATGGGAGTTTTTGTGATATTTGATAAAGATAAGAATGAGATTAGGCTATGTGTACGATGAGAGCTTAACACTTCAGTTCGAAGCAAGAATAGGGTGTTCGGAGAACCCAAACCCGTTTATGTGAGTGTTATGAAATTTGAATTGACGAGTGTATGTGAATGGAGTTATATATGATGACGAATTCGTTATGATAATAATGTACAAGCATGCGATGTTGATATGGGCGGTAGAACCCCTTAGTTGAGACTGAAGTAAATTATGATTTGCTCATGATGAAGTGATTGTGAATTTGCGTTTAAATTGTGAACCATGCTTGTTTAGTGAAACATAATTGAACTGTAAATTATGAATGATGAGCCACTTAGTTGTGAGTCTTTGGAAATGCATGCTATGATGTTGAGAATTTAATTATTAAGCTGAAATGTAGAGATTTGTATATGTTTCGTGCGGTTGTGTTGATTTTGGAAGATTGAAGTATTATATGGCTACTTAGGAGTTTGGGTGGATTCGAGTAGGCCTTTTCCAGCTACTTAGGATTTTGGGTGTATTCGAGTACGTTGATGCCGGCTACTTAGGAGTTTGGGTGTATTCGAGTATGCCGATGTGGCTATTTGGGAGGTGGGTGTATTCGAATATGCCATTAGAGGGTATCTGGGAGGTGGGTGTATTCGGATACGCCTCAAAGTTAATATGTTATTTGAAATACTCTCATGCATGCTTATTAATATGAATAATGTGAAAGTGTTGGGTCGTTGCATACTATGTATAATTGCTGCTAGAATTTGATGTGGTGGTTACCACAAGTGCGAAACCGATTTTGGTCGGCTGTAATGATATGTGAGAGGGGTGAGCATTTATTGTACATTGAGAGAACCGCGAGAACTTAGAAAGACTCATAGGTTCCCCTTTAGAAACGGATCGTTAAGTTGTTTGATCTAGTCAAAGTAAGTACTTGAGTTTTTGAGAAAATTAAAGTTCGGTTTGATACAAGTATTACTTTGACTAGCTAGAATCGATGACATCGGGCACGTAGTTCGGTTTGATACAAGTATTACTTTGACTAGCTCAAGGTAACTCACTAAGACGACCTCGTCTTACGCTCTCTTTTCTTGATGATTCGATTCTAGATGGACCAGCCGCCGCCGCCGCGCCACGAGACTTGTGATTTTGCTTGGTCCAGCTACACGCCGGCCACCGGTGCGGTGACTATCGCGTCGACTATCTCCGGGGTACACCGCTTCTTCATCCCAGAGCTTCTGGCGAGGTACCCTGCTCCCGTTCCTGGTCCCGTTCCTGCTCCTGCTCCTGCCCCAGCTCTAGTGCCAGCCCGTTCGTCTGCCTCTCCACCGCCACCTCTGCCACCTTCTCCTGCCTCGGAGTCGGTCGAGTGGGACCCGGAGGAAGACGGAGGCTACCAGAGCGACGACTCAGCGGACGTCTGGCTAGATGTCGACTACATCTTGGTGGAGTCAGAGGTGTCCTCTCCCGCAGCAGGCTCGGATATGAGCGAGGATACCGGGAGCGCCAGTAGGTGAGGCGCTAACCGTGACCAACCTGACCGATGTGCAGCTGACCATTGACATCTTTTCTTTTGTTTATAAGTTATATTATGGAGCCTTTTTGTGCGTGGGATTAACTCTTTTGGCATGTATATGTATTTAACGAACTGCAGTGTTACCTGAGTCCTTTTTGTATATCCGGACCAGGATTTCTGACTCATTTATTTTGATCATGTCAGCTCCATTATTATCTCTGTATGTACTAAACAGGATCCCGATACACTCAAACCTTGATATTTTCCACTCTGACGCATATGTTATATATTGATATTATGGCCATTTGTTGCATGGGCCTTTACTATATTATTGGCATTTTCTATTGTGATTCTAGACGCTTATCCAGGTTATCTATTCGTGCCATTAATCTGATTTGTCATGGCTTTGAGTCTCGATATCGATTTATTGTACACAGGGGTTTACGAAAATATATTTTATATATACGTTTTAAAAAAAATGGGGTTTTTGGGTGTTATGTAACATTGCAAATTGTTAATTATGTCCATGGCATAGTTAATAAATTGGGATGTTACATTTTTGGTATCAGAGCAGTTCGGTCCAATTGAGCCTGAGGACTGAGCTTGCTTCCTTCCCTTAGTCTGTCATTCTTTGAGCCCTGTTTTCCTTTAATTTATCTGTTGTGTGTGCCATTACTTCTCCAATGATCTGCATTGACATGAGTCTGATCAACTCATTGGATGTGCAAGTATTGATTAAACGTGATGCCTCCACGACGACACCGGGATGCACCTGACCTCCAAGAGGCCATACAAGCGATGAGAGCCCAAGCCGAAGCGTCTGTGAGGATGGCGCAGGCTATAGAAGCGGGGCGTGTACACCCGCAGGCGAGGAGCGAGGAATCTCGCCGGTACATGGAGTTCAAGCAGAGGACTCCCCCTATTTTCCGCGGAGAGTTGGACCCGGACTTGGCTGACGGATGGGTCCGGGGCATAGAGCGCATCTTCGAGGACATCACTCTGACCGAGGCGCAGAAAGTGAAGTTCGCCACCCAGGAGCTGAAGGACTAGGCCGAATCCTGGTGGGAGGCCCTACGGCCAGTGCTGCAGCCCGTAGGGGCTGAACTATCCTGGGAAGGTTACAAAGCAGCCTTCTACGAGAAGTACTTCCCCAGGACAGAGCGGGATGCGAAGGACAAGGAGTTCCTCGAGCTAGTGCAAGGGGACATGACTATTTTGGAGTACACGGCCAAGTTCGACCGGCTGTGCCGCTACTCCCACACCTACAGGCTGAACCCGGATGAGGAATGGAAGTGCATCAGGTACGAACAAGGGCTGAGGCCAGATCTGAACGAGCAGATGGTGAACCGCAATCTCCGAACTTATGCCGAGCTCGTGAACATGTGCATCGCTCAAGAGCAGAGCTCCCAACGGAGAATAGAGGCTGAGAAAGAAGCCGGGTGATAACGCGGTTTTTACCAATATTTTATGCCTTTAATTTGGATGATTGTATGCAATTCTTTGCTCTATTTTGGCCTTTTATTGTATTTAATACAATTTGGAATTAATCTGAGCTTAATAGAAATAAAGGCTAAAATAACAAGTTTTATGATGTTTTTACAATTCGAGGATGACCTTTGCACTTGATCTTGGATATTTTGTATTTTTAGTGCGGGTCACAAGTATTATTGAAGCTGTAGACATCAGGAACTGAGCAAGAAGCGGAGCAGTGGATTTCAGAATCAGCATCGAGCGCTCCAGCGCCCGTAGCGCGCCCCAGCGCGCGTGGCTCACTTAAACTCGTCACGTGCACAGCGCTGGCGCTCTAGCGAGCTATACGCGCCCAGCACCGCGCCGCAACTCTGTCACAACAGAAACCCTATCTGCACGAGTTGGGGGCCCAAATTGACTAGGGTTTGGAGGCTGCTCATCTTATTTAAAGGGAGCTAATGCATCAAAAACAAAACCTGTCAACACCTCCACTTTTACATGTTTTCTTTTCCTAGTTAGAGTTATTTTTGCTTCCCATTAGGATTTCCATCTTTCCTAGTTTAGCTCTAGCTCCGTCTTTTACATTTCAAACGTTATTCGTCCAGCCCTTTTGGGTTTTGTAAGTACTCTTTTATCATTAATTCAGTTATTCGTTCTTCAACTCTTTCAAACTTGCATTTAATTTCTTACTTTGTTCTTTATTATTAATTGCTTTCTTTATTCCAATTTATTTTTTGCCTTTTAATTTCTTGCCATGAGTAGCTAAGTTCTTGGTGGTTTGGGAGGGTGTGAACATCATTGGGGTAAATTGAGGCTTTGTTCTTAATCTTGCATAAGTTTTCATTATCAATACTTGGCATATAATTTGAGATCTTAAATTGTGTGTTTAATCCTTTGTCTTGGCTTACTCGATTGAGTTGGCTAATTCATTGGCATATGTTTATGTGTTAATTGATTAATTGATGCATGACATATTAGGAATTGGTAATGAGTAATTAATTGGCTGATTAGTCTTTTTAATTAGATTAATGTGATTGGTTTTAATAATTGTTGAAAGTGGAACTAAAGGTGAGATCTCACTAATTAACCCCATTCTAGGCAATTAATCATTAGAATCACAAGAAAGGAGTTAGATCTAACTCCGGCATAATTAATCAACTCATGCATTCTTTTGTAGCCAATGATAACACCCTAATGAATGTTCCACCCCCATAAACCGCTGTTTTTATTATTATCATTTTATTCCAACTTAATTATCTTGCACACAAAAACCCCCCAATTGTGACAAACCGTCATACAACTAGTCTTGTGCATTACTCTCTTAGCCATTCCTTGTGAGAGACGACCCTGGTTTCCACTAAACTATATTAGGGGAACTTGGTTTAAAAATAATTAAATTTATGGTTGACACGACACAGCCATCACCAGGAAAAAGAGGAGGTTTGACGAGGCGGGTCCGAGCCAGGCACAAAGGGCCCTGCCTCCCGTTCAGTACGGCGGGCACCCTCGTTTCCACCACCACCAAGGGAGACCCGGAGTGCCGATACCACAGAGGCAGCCCCAGTTCCGCCCTCAACCACCCCAGCAGCACTTCCCTCCGCAGCAGAGGCAGCAACAACAGAACAGGAGGCCGCCTCCCCAGCCGAGAGCTAGTGTGGCCAGGCGACCCCAACATGCTTGCCCTGCTGAGCCTGCAGCGAGGCCTCAAGCACTAGTTATGCAGCAGCCAGACCGCTGTGGTCAATACGGCTTAAGGCATCATGGGGACTGCCCAGCTTGTTTTGCATGCGGCCAGAGGGGACACTATGCGAGGGCTTGCCCCTAGGGAAGAAACCAGCAACAGCCGTGTCAAGCTCGTGTGTTCGCGGTTACGGCAGAACAGGCCCGGGCAGTGGGAGAGCTGATCCATGGTGAGTGTAGGTTGTCCGGAAATGTTTTGTCTATTTTATATGATTCTGGCGCATCGTATTCTTTTATATCTAATACATGCATTGAGAGACTTAAGTTTCCAGTTACTACCCTACCATACACTTTGCATGTATCTACCCCAACTTCTTCACATGTTAATACTTCATCATGCATTTTTTGGTGCACTTTTGTGTTGTTAGGGAGAACCTTTAGGGCTGATTTGATATGCATACCCCTAACTGGTGTAACACCCTACTAGATAGCCCTTAACGCTTAAGTCATTTTAGGTCATTTCATAAGGGTTACCTCTTGTTATCATGTTTTATCTTTATCTTTAAAATGTAATACGCGGAAAATAGGCGGAAGTAAATTTTCGAAAATCATTTGCGGTATAGAAAATAAGGGCCTTGCGCATAAATACAACGATAATAATAATACGCGATACAAACCTCTACTAAAAGTACTTCATCATATAGATAACTCCCATCAAGTAACAAACATGAAATAAATACTAGGTCTCACCCCATAAGCCAAAAACTGTGACCTATGAGATTCCACCGTAAATATGAGCAAATAAATAGCTGCCGGCTAACAAAGGTCCGGACTCAGAAAACATAATACATAAATAAACGTAGCGGAAGCATAAAAGTCATAACATCTGATAAGGAAGTAAAACATGTCTCTGATATCTAGGGAACTATATCATAAACTAAGTCTGCACAGGCTCCTCGTGTGCTCCGACATCCTGCTCTGTCTGCTCCTCTAAAAGGTGGGAAAAACATAGGGTGAGCACTGGGAAGTGACTCAGTAGAGGAAGCCGCCCCGTTGCAGTTCTGCGTACCGCGTTGCTGTCCACTGGTCCTGAACCTTCTGATCTATTTGTTAGTGTTTCAGGTTCGAGTTCAACCCATGGGAGACCATCAGCTTACCTTGAAAGAACTCGCAGCTCCGGATCTCATTCAACAACCTCTGAGGATCGCCTACCCAAGGTTGGATGCCGAATTCGAGCTTACGGGAGCGATTCTTCATTTGCTTCCTAAGTTCCACGGTTTAGCCGGAGAGGATCCACACCAGCACCTCAAAGAATTCCATGTGGTGTGTGAGACTCTCAAGCCAAGAGGAGTCAACGAGGAACATGTGAAGCTTCGGGCTTTTCCGTTCTCTCCGGACGGTCAGGCGAAGCAATGGTTCCTGAACCTGCCAAATGGAGCTGTCAACACTTGGATTGGCATGAAGAAGATCTTTCTGGAGAAATTCTTCCCAGCCTCAAGGGCAGCTGCCATAAGGAAGGACATCAGTGGCATCCGCCAACTCCAGGGTGAGTCTCTCTACGAGTATTGGGAGAGATTCAATAAACTAGTGGCAAGTTGTCCAACCCATCAGATCTCTGAACAACTCTTGATCCAATATTATTATGAGGGTCTGACGGGTATGGCCGGTGCATGATTGATGCTGCTAGTGGTGGTGCCTTGATGGACAAGACTCTGGCAGATGCAAGGATCCTGTTCAAAAACATGGCTGTGAATTCACAGCAGTTTGGCACAAGGGCAACTTCCCTGACCAAAGGGGTGAATGAGGTAGCTCAACTGGAAGGTGGTGGCCTACACCAGAAACTGGAAGAGATTGCCATCTTCATGAAGCAGTTGGCCATTAACCAAACCAACACGGGAACCCCAAGCCAACCTATGTTGTGTGGGGTATGTTCTCTGGACTCCCATGCACCTGACCAGTGCCTACAATCTCAAGAAGGAACAACAATGGTGGCAACCACAAGCATGACTCCGGAAAGGTCCCAATTTCAACAGCAGCAAGTCTGGTATCAACCTCCCCATCAAGGGCAATTTCAAGCCCCAGTGCCTATATCTCCACCAACTCCATTATTACCTTTACCTGCACCTCCCATATCTGCTGAGCTATCCCTTAGTGATGTGATGCAACTACTCGTGGAACAGCAGAATATGATGATGAATCTGCAGAATGAGGTCAACCAAATGAGAGGGGGCGGGAGAATCTCTGATAGCCAGGGGAATGTACTTGCTGTTCAGTTGAGATCGGGGAGAGCACTAAAAGACCTCAAATCATCTCAACCTACGAGGGAGAACGAATTGCTTGAAACAGAGGATACTGCCGTTGATCCACCTGTGGAAGAGGTCACTCCCGAATCAGCCCCTGAGGAGCCAACCATAGTCTCCCCTTCCATTCCATTCCCTCAAGCCACTTTGACAGAAAAAAAGAAAAAGGAAGTGGAATTGGATAAGGAGTTATTGGACATCTTCAGGAGTGTAGAAGTAAACATTCCCTTGCTTGACGCTATCAAGAAAATTCCGAAGTATGCCAAGTTCTTAAAGGAGCTATGCACCAATAAAAGGAAACTTAAAGGGAATGAAAAGGTAAAATTTGGGGTGAATGCTTCCTCGATAATCACCCCAAATCTTCCACAAAAATGCAAAGATCCCGGTACTTTCACCATTCCATGCACAATTGGCAACATGCAATTCCGAGAAGCCATGGCTGATTTGGGTGTAGCCATAAATGTCATGCCGAGATCGGTATACCAAGCTCTAAACATTGGAACACTCAAAACCACCGGCGTGATCATTCAATTGGCCAACCGCACCATACAACAACCGGATGGACTCCTGGAAGATGTATTGGTTAAGGTAAATGATTTAATATTTCCAGCTGATTTTTATGTATTGGAAATGGCACAAGATGGAGAGTGTAACCAGCAAGCATTAATTCTTGGTAGACCTTTTGTAAAAATTGCTAAAGCCAAGATTGATGTCCATGCTGGTAGCCTCTCTATGGAATGTGGGGAATTCAAAGTCCAATTTAATTTGAAAGATGCCATGAAATTTCCATTCGAGAACCATTCTGTTTTTTCACTAGATATCATGGAAACTTTACTTGAAAACAACATTGATGGTATCTCAAATGGCTTTGACTCATGGCTAGACTTCGACTTTGAATTCAACTGTCCAGATTGTGGAAAGTGTGAGGATCTTTGTGAAAATTGCTTGGCGATGGATCTATCCCTAGGGATACCCCAAGAATACTCAATTTTGGCTGAAGAATTCGAGTATGGGGCAGATCCTATCTGTGTTGGGAGCGATGACACTGCTGCTGGAATTTTGCAGCAGGAACTCGCGCCCGAGCGCCCCCCTGGGCGCTGGAGCGCACGCTCGCAGCACAGAAAATTTAATTTCTGCTGTTATCTGCGATTCTGACCAAATCCTTTCAATTCCCGACTCAAATTCGAGATATAATGCATGTTCTTCTGCCAAAGTGTTCTCAATTTCATGTGACTCAAAGGAAGGGGAACAGAACACACCCAAGGAGGAGCTGAAACCACTTCCCCCACACCTCAAATATGCCTTTTTGGGAGAAGGACAAAACCAACCGGTAATTATTGCCAATGACCATCTGAGCAAGAAGAGAGACTCGTCACTGTATTGAAGGGTCATAAGGAAGCAATTGGTTGGACATTGGCAGATATTAAGGGAATTAGTCCTTCTACATGCACCCATCGCATCTTTCTAGAAGATGACGCCAAACCAGTCAGGCAACCCCAGAGAAGACTAAACCCTCTGATCCTTGACGTGGTGAAGAAAGAGGTCACGAAATTGCTGGCCGCGGGGATCATCTACCCCATTTCCGACAGCCAATGGGTCAGCCCGGTGCAAGTGGTGCCCAAAAAGTCAGGAATAACTGTGGTGCGCAATGAGAACAACAAACTCATCCCTACTAGAATTCAAAATACTTGGAGGGTATGTATTGACTACCGGAGACTTAATCAAGCCACCCGGAAGGATCATTTCCCTCTGCCCTTCATTGATCAAATGCTGGAGAGACTAGCAGGCCAATCACATTATTGTTTCCTGGACGGATTCTCCGGATACTTCCAGATCCACATTGCTCCTGAAGACCAGGAGAAGACTACTTTCACATGCCCCTTTGGTACATATGCCTACCGCCGCATGCCGTTTGGGTTGTGCAACGCACCAGGTACTTTCCAAAGATGTATGGTAAGAATCTTCTCCGATTTTCTTGAAAATTGCATGGAAGTATTTATGGATGATTTCACTGTTTTTGGATCCTCTTTTGATGACTGCCTGCATAGTCTGGAAAAAGTTTTAAAAAGATGTATCTCTGCCCGCCTTGTTTTAAACTTTGAAAAATGTCACTTTATGGTCAAACAAGGTGTGGTACTTGGGCATGTCATCTCTAAAGCTGGAATCTCGGTAGACAAAGCTAAAATAGATGTTACTTCCTCTCTGCCTTACCCCGCCAGTGTGCGGGAGGTTCGTTCTTTTTTGGGTCATGCAAGATTTTATCGGAGATTCATCAAGGACTTCAGTAAGATTGCACTACCCATGACCAAGCTACTGTAGAAGGAAGTAGAATTCCAGTTCGATGATGCATGCAAGAAGGAATTTGACGAATTGAAGGAGCACCTCAACACCGCGCCTGTGATTCAACCACCGGACTGGACGCTGTCATTTGAACTCATGTGTGACGCTTCCAACTACGCATTGGGCGCGGTACTAGCCCAATCGGTGGGTAAGGTTTCTCATGTCCTCTATTATGCTTCTCGCACTTTAGATGCTGCACAATCCAATTATACCACTACTGAAAAATAACTTTTAGCCATTGTTTTTGCATTGGATAAATTTCGATCATATTTGCTAGGTTCCAAGGTAGTGGTATGCTCCGATCATGCAGCTCTAAAATATCTTTTAAAGAAACCTGAAGCCAAGCCAAGGTTAATTAGGTGGATGCTACTCTTACAAGAGTTTGATTTAGAAATACGGGATCAGAGTGGTGCTCTCAATTTGGTTGCTGACCATCTGAGTAGAGTTGAGCACATTCCCAAGGATCCCCTTCCACTTAATGACTCTTTTCCTGAGGAGCACTTGCTTAAGGTTGATATTATTCCATGGTATGCACCGTGTAACACCTTAACTCGCTAATTATACTTAAGTCATAATTAACTAGCTAATCGTTACTTAGGAAGAACCACACTTTTTTTTTTTTGAAACCATACAAAGGAGGAAAGAAATGATGAAGTAATAAAATAATAAACATAATCAAAGAGCATATGATAAACTGAAGTGAATTGAAACAACAACATCAACAGTATCTGAAGCTTGTAGGCTAGACGCTGCAGCATATGTCTGAAGTGAATAGGTAGTACAGTCATCCATAATGAAAAGGTACAAATGTCTCAACTGAAATACAACAATAATGAAAAGAAACAATAATGCAAAGGCGATCGTTACACGCTACTAGCTGTCCACTGAAGTGTCCTCCTCCGGATCCTCCTCTGGATCCTCCTCCTCCTCGGTCACTAATAGCTCCTCCTCCTCATCCTCCTGCATGTCCCATCCATCTGACAAATCCTCATCCGGCTCTCCATCAAGGTCCACGTCCTCGTACAGAACGGGGGTGTCGGGACTCGACGGAGGTGGTGGTGGGGTCGCTGACGGATCCAGGTCTTGCTCCATGCGGAAATCCATCGACTCACGGCTGTCAATGGAGAAAGAATCGTCTGAGACAGACATGTCATCTAACTCCTCGTCAGATAGAAGAGCTGGGTCGATCCAAAGCTCGGGGTTGTCCATGAAGTAGGGCTCTGGCTCAGCTGCTGGCTCCTGTGGAACTACCGGCTCCGGTGGTACAGGGTCAAAGAAAGGTAGGTGGTCTGCGTAAAGTTGGTCGAGCTGTGCGAGCCATGGGTGGACAGGATCAACAACCGGGGGAACTGCTGGCTCGGGAGGTGGATACTGTGGCTGTAGGTCAGGGATGGAGATCTCGACGGCTCCTCGGACGGCGGTGGACAGTTGCAGCATTCCGTTAGCTGGCGTGTAGCGTACTACTGCCACATCATATGTGTGCTGGGGAGGGGGCGGCGGCGGCTGCTCCATCGTCTCCTAGAATTGAGGCATAAAGAGAAACAGGGATGAGATACGAATATCTCAGCGAGTTGTTTCGGGCACTCGGACTACGTACCCATGCGACAATTCTAGCCATTCGAACCAATATCTCGGGTTTTCTAAAACAAGCTTTCACATAAAAGATCGAGCTATTGTTTCGAATGGTCAAACATCTTACTTGTCTGATCTAGGGGAACCTAGTTGTCTTTTCTATGTTCTCGCGATTCTAGCAACCTACGCAGTATCTGATCGTGCGTCGCGTTCGACGAAACTCCCATAGGCCGTACTATGAAGAACCTCGGTCCACTTCGCACTTCAGAGTCTCTTCGTCTCCCGCTACTAGAGATTAGTCGTTTTCCAATTTCATGAACACAAGTTCAAACAACAACACTTCCGGGCCAACCCAAATACACTCTACTTCTAGGTAGCCAAATCACAAGAAAAACCCCGCCAGCCGTACCGGTATACACCCTACTTCAAGGTACCTGGCGGCCTCTGATACCGGTATACACCCTACTCCAAGGTATCCATCCGGCAGGACTATGTGTCCCAAGGCCAAAAACTGCATCTCACCACATAGGCCTCCCTATCCCGAGAGAATACCCACCGTTCGGCTCCTCGAACGGCTGGATCTAGGCTAATCAATAGTTTCGTTTGACGGATATATATATGCAAATAAAAACCATTATAAATTTCAATCACCATAACTCCCCTTCATCATCACTTCTCATCACTTCACGACTTCAACACTTCTCATCACTTCTTCACTTCTCACAATCATTAACACATCAATGATATCATCATTACAAAAATCATCACAATATAATCAACATAATTTCACACCTTCTTAATCATCATTATCATCATATCAACAACATATATATACAACAAGCATTCTGATTTTACATATTAATAATCATCCAAGACGTTCACACAAGTATACACATCGTCAAAACTCACCAATTTCACATAGTAGCACATTGCATGGTTCACACTTATTGTTATCAAGTCTCAACAACACTTACTCATAATATATCATATAAAACATCATATTACAGCAACCATAATTATTTCAAATATGCATAATAACATGTACATATCATCCATATTCACCATCACAAATATTACAATTCATCACATGTTATAATATGACCATTTTCTCATTTTATAGCACAAAAGGGTATTTTGGTAATTTTCAATATATCATGTGAATCATTATATTCCAGTAAGTATAAAACATCCAAAAATGCATATCAACATGTATAAATTAGCAACCAATCAGAATCATAATCATTGCATTATTTTCGTATGTCATAACATGGTAATTATTTCAATTTAGAGCTAAAAAGGGTATTTTAGTAAAATCACCATTTATTTATATACTTATATATTTTTAATGTCTTATTCCAGTAATTAATTCATATATTCCAGAATCACACTTATTTTCATAAAAATCCATATCTTGAGCTTTTATTAATTTTAAACACGTAAAAATCCAATATTCATAGAAAAATATTCTAAGAGTGAAATAATTAATATAAATCATAAAGGGTCAGTATATATACTTATTTTCATTTTTCCAGAAACTTAAAATCATTAAAATCCATTAAAATCATCAAAATCAAAATCAAGAACATTTCCTAGAATTTTTCGGGCACGGCCGCTAGCGCGCATGATACAGCCGCTAGCGCCTGCTCCGTTCGTGCTCACTCGCTAGCGCGTGCGTGCTGGCCGCTAGCGCGTGCTTCAGAAGCTTCAAGAACAGATCAAGCTTCTGAACTTAAAATGCTTCATCCAGCCATTTTCAAAAGTTACAAGTTGTAAATATCGAACATGCAAGTTTCTAAAAACATAATAAACACATTTCAATCGGTCCATGCATGTTAAAATAAGAGATCTATGCAAAGAGAGGTATTTTCATGCAAAATATGCTGGAGTTTCTGGACATGGCCGCTGGCGATGGTGTGGTCGCTAGCGCGTGTAGATCGGCCGCTAGCGGGTGGATGCTGACAGAAACCAAGTTTCTGCAGAATCGTGTTTTTGCTTCAAATCTTGTTTTAATCCATTTTCACCGATTCTTTTCCATCAAAAATCATTTATATACATATATATGAACTTTTAATCGGTGGAATACATTAAGATAGTGTTTAAAACATCAAAATGCTTGCATGCAAAGATTATGTTCATACATGTGTTCAAAATGTGATTTTTCTTAAATGCATGTTAATGATTCTGATGTAGGGCTTCATGTATCACGAAATACAGATTATAATGCATGCAAAAACATATTTAAACATGGCATGCTCAGATCAAAAGGATAGGCACAAAGATGGTTAAACAACTCACTCAAAAGTGGTGTTCTTGAGCTTTTACGGGTCTTTTGATGGTGGATTCGATTCTGGAGCTCCTAGGCCGAGTTGCTCCACTTGAGAATGACCAAGAGAGGATTATGAGAGTGTTGGATATGTAGAGGTGATATCAGAACCAATGGAGATGAGTTTAGAGGTGCAAGAGTGGTCTAGAATGGTGTTTTGTGTTCTTGAGTGTGTGTATGAGCCTTAGAGCTTTTGAGGGAGTGTTGAGAGATAAGTTAGAACTTCTGGAAATGAGAGAGGAGTTCAGAGGAGAGGAAGCCACGAAAATAAGAGTTTTAGGATAGTAAAAGGGAGTGTTGGAGTGTTTGGAGAAATAAGGTGATGATGGTGTTGAAGCATGCAACCAATGAGGGTGATGTTGAGTGTGTAAGAGAGTTCTGAAGTGCTGATATGTGTAAGTGATGTGAGGTGCACGAAATGGAGAGGTGGAGGAGTGTTTTATCTTGATTAATTTGGTTTAGAGGTGTAGGAATGTGATTAGAAACATCTAGATGCAATGGTGGTACCATAGGGTGGTTATGGAGTGTATTATGATCCTAATTGGGGCTGATGTGTGTTAATATTATGGAGGGCTGATATATGCACGAAAATATAAGGAAATTATGTGCTTAAATCAGATCAAAATGATCCATGTGGAGTTTTGGTGCACATGGTGCAATGATGAGTCAAAGAGGTGACTTGGAGAAGTGGTTTTTGGTGAGGTGGCTTACATGCAATGGATGAAGTGGCGGATTGGTGGGGCCGGGGCAGCAAGAATCAAGGGAAGGATGATGATGTGGAGGCTTGCATGTAGGTTGCTTGATGAAGTGGATAAAGGTGTCATCATGTACTTAAATTATAATAGACTAATCTAGACAAAATGAATCAATGTATGTGTATGTGTATGTATATATGGCCACGGTTTCTAGAGGGAAATGTGGAGGTATTTTATTTAAATTTTGTACATCTAGGATAATTAAATAATATATGATCTCTAAGGTTCAATCATGTTTCTTGTAGGATGGTCAAACGGTGCCAAGTGGCGATCAAAGACTAGTTGTGGGCCATAGTAGGAATTGTTGTCATTGGCGAAATAGAATAATAATTTCTTGTAGAATGGTGGGTGAAATGATTACTAGATAAGAAGTGGGGCCCTCAAAGATGATTGGTCCTAGGTGGAAAATATAACGATCACTCACTAATCTAAGAGAAGCCTTATGATCTTGCATGCACATGCACATTTTTCATACACGTAAAATAGTAGTAAAATATTCAAATACCAATTTTATGCACCTAATAAAATAATCCTTTTAGATATAATAAATTATGAGTCATGCAACCTTAGTATCATAAATCCTTATGAAATCTCTAAGTTCATCCACATAAACAAGTATCATGCACATGATTATCTAGTCACAACTCAAATACACAAGCACACAATCCCAATTAGCACATAGCTTCAGATCACCCACATAAGCATATACTCACAAATCATTCACACAAGCACATATCCAATTAAGCACACATCCTCAAATCATTCACATAAGCATATAACCAATCATAATCAAATCTACCACAAACAAGTAGCTATAGAAATACGGATGTCACACACCGATTGTCAATTACTTGGCAAGTCGAGTTATCCCATCAAAACTTTCAAAATCCCAAGTAGAGAAATTCAAAAGTGATTGCAAATACTACTTGTGGGATGCACCTTATTTGTGGAGACTTGGGTCTGATCAAGTAATTAGACGTTGTGTGGATGACATGGAATTCCAATCAATCTTAACTTTCTGTCATTCTGGGCCTAGCGGAGGCCACTTTGGACCTCACCGCACTGCTAGGAAAATCCTTGACTGTGGATTCTACTGGCCTTCCATTAAGAAAGACTCTTATGAGTTCTGTAAGTCATGTGAGCAATGCCAAAGAGCTGGAAATAACTCATGGAAAAATGAAATGCCCCAACAACCTTTACTATTTTGCGAAATCTTTGATGTGTGGGGAATTGATTTCATGGGACCACTTCCTAGCTCTCGTGGTTTTGTTTACATCCTTCTCGCTGTGGATTAATGTCTCAAAATGGGTGGAAGCAATTGCCACCAGAACTAATGATCCACAGTTGTAGTTGCTTTTGTTAGGTCCAATTATTTCTGCAGGTTTGGAACACCAAGGGCCATCATTAGTAACAGAGGAACTCATTTTGCAATAGGAGCATGGATGCCTTACTCCGTAAGTATGGGGTTGTTCATAGGATCTCCACTGCCTATCACCCCAAACTAACGGGCAAGCAGAAGTCTCCAACCGTGAGATCAAAAGAGTCTTGGAGAAGTAGTGAACCCCAACAGGAAGGATTGGAGTCTCAGGCTAGATGATGCACTGTGGGCATACAAACAGCGTTCAAACCCCAATAGGCATGAGCCCTTTCAGACTTGTCTTTGGAAAGGCGTGTCACTTGCCTGTGGAACTAGAGCACAGAGCCTATTGGGCGATCAAGCAGTGCAACATGGACCTAACCTTGGCAGGAGAACACAGGAAGCTCCAATTACAAGAATTGGAAGAGTTGCGTCTGGAGGCCTACGAAAGTTCTCGGTTGTACAAAGAAAAGTCAAAGGCATTCCACGACAGTAACATTTCCAGGAAGGAGTTCAAGGACGGTCAAGAAGTTTTCCTCTACAATTCAAGGCTAAAACTAATGGCTGGGAAACTCAGATCTAAATGAGATGGACCTTTCATTGTTTCTAGAGTCTTTCCCCATGGAGCGGTGGAAATCTGTTGTCCAAAAACCAACTCAAAGTTCAAAGTCAATGGGCACAGATTAAAAATCTTCAACAGAACTCAGCAGCATACAGAGGAGAATGAGATGGATATCATCCATCTTGAGGACCCAAAATCTGCATGAGCAGTCAGTCGTCCAACTTAGGGACGTTAAAACAAAGTGCTTGGGGGAGACAACCCACCGAAATTTAATTTCTGCACTTAGATAGCTTTTTCGTTATTGTTTCTTATTTATTAACATTTGTTGTCAGTAAGCAATTAGCCAATTGGGCAATCATTCGCAGTCCAGCAGCTGTCATGGAAAGTTGCAGCAGATTCACGCTCCAGCGCGCCTCTCGCGCTCCAGCGCGCCTCAGGCGCTCTGGCGCCCGCGGGAACACGACCGCAGCGCCCTGGCGCCTGTCACACGCCCCAGCGGCCCTGGACAATTGAGTCCTCCGTAGGTCCTTTCTATACCCTTCTCTTTGTTCTTTAATTTGTTAACACTGGGGACAGTGTCTCATTCAAGTGTGGGAGGGTGTAGATAAAATTGGCTTTTGTAAATAATGCATGCCTAACTCTTTTTCTTTTTCTTTTTCTTTATTTTATTTTATTTGTATGTATTTTTAGGTAGATGATTGGGTAGTTTTCTTTATAGCACCTTTTGGTCTGAAATTGCTCTGCCCTTTAATTTTATATTCTGAAATGTTGGCATGATAATCTAATATGAGTTTGAAATTGTTTGTGTTATCTCTGTTTGGTTGGTTGGATTACCTGTGAGATTTGAGCCTTAAATGTGATTACATGTATCAACTAATCACTTTCTTCTGTGAGCACACACACACTTGTATTTGTTATTCCTGAATTTGCTTGATTCTTGTTTGCATTTATACATGTTGCATGTGATTGAGGCATAATTTTGTTTTTACATTTAAAAAGCCACTTAGCCAAATAGTCAACCCATACACAATTCCCATTTGTTTGTAGCCAATTTGAGCCTTTATCCCTTTTGTTACTAAGCTCATTACAAGCCAAAGACAGAAAAATAATGAAAAATCCCTTCTGAGAAACTAGGAGGACATGGTTTGATTATTGGCAAAGGTCTTAAGTGTGGGGAAATTGGGTTAAATTGAGCACTGGTATAGAGTGCAAAATATTGGGATATAACTGTAAGGGTAGCCTTTGTACATAAGTGGTCCTTTGTTATTTTCTTTTCCACCTCATTTTAATTACCAAAAGAATTGAGATGAGGTAACAAAAAAAAAATCGAAAAATACAAAAAAATAAAAAAAAAATATGTGAATTCTGCAAATAAAGGTTGTTGG
Organism: Aeschynomene evenia; assembly: GCA_013621005.1. Taxonomy (NCBI): domain Eukaryota; kingdom Viridiplantae; phylum Streptophyta; class Magnoliopsida; order Fabales; family Fabaceae; genus Aeschynomene; species Aeschynomene evenia. The sequence continues at coordinate 13,664,221 of CM024271.1, forward strand.
GTTCCTGGGAATTAAGATGAAAATATTTGGGAACCTTGGGAATGATAATTGTGAGAATTTATGGGTTATTGATCTTGGGTATTTCTATTCTCTCCATCTCTTCTCTCTCCATCGTTTATGTAGTGATAGAAGTCATCTAGGATCGATCGAACCATGAAGTCTTAGTTTTTTGGAATTAAGTCCACTTCCCATATATGCCACACCTGTCCCAAGCCCTGTTACAACCCTGAAAAGACCTCTTGATGCACCATGTTTGTAGAATTGCAATGTTAGGAGTATAGCAAATTTATGGAATGTGAATACTTGTGTGAAATATTCAATTGAGTGCTTAGCCAAAACACTGAGTGATTGAGAGAGAAACACACTGGTGAGGGCCAAATCAACCAACTTTGCATAACATGAATTGATTCTCCTAACTCATAAACTTTTCTTAATGCCAACTGATAACATGTCAAGGGTATTGTATAAATCTGACCAAGGTGTGCTGTTTTGAATAACTTCCATCATCTGTAGATTTTATTTTTCTTTTAGGACTTAGGTGTTAGCCAATACTTTGCCTTGAGAGATGCTTGGAATCATTGCTTTTGCATGAGGACATGCAATTGTTCAAGTATGGGGATATTTGATAACGCGGTTTTTACCAATATTTTATGCCCTTAATTTGGATGATTGTATGCAATTCTTTGCTCTATTTTGGCCTTTTATTGTATTTAATACAATTTGGAATTAATCTGAGCTTAATAGAAATAAAGGCTAAAATAACAAGTTTTATGATGTTTTTACAATTCGAAGATGACCTTTGCACTTGATCTTGGATATTTTGTATTTTTAGTGCGGGTGACAGGTATTATTAGAGCTGTAGACATCAGGAACTGAGCAAGAAGCGGAGCAGTGGATTTCAGAATCAACATCGAGCGCTCCAGCGCCCGTAGCGCGCCCCAGCGGGCGTGGCTCATTTAAACTCGTCACGTGCACAGCGCTGGCGCTCTAGCGAGCTATACGCGCCCCAACGCCGCGCCGCAACTTTGTCACAGCAGAAACCCTATCTGCACGAGTTGGGGGCCCAAATTGACTAGGGTTTGGAGGCTGCTCATCTTATTTAAAGGGAGCTAATGCATCAGAAATAAAACATGTCAACACCTCCACTTTTACATATTTTCTTTTCCTAGTTAGAGTTATTTTTGCTTCCCATTAGGATTTCCATCTTTCCTAGTTTAGCTCTAGCTCCGTCTTTTACATTTCAAAAGTTATTCGTCCAGCCCTTTTGGGTTTTGTAAGTACTCTTTTATCATTAATTCAGTTATTCGTTCTTCAACTCTTTCAAACTTGCATTTAATTTCTTACTTTGTTCTTTATTATTAATTGCTTTCTTTATTCCAATTTATTTTTTGCCTTTTAATTTCTTGCCATGAGTAGCTAAGTTCTTGGTGGTTTGGGAGGGTGTGAACATCATTGGGGTAAATTGAGGCTTTGTTCTTAATCTTGCATAAGTTTTCATTATCAATACTTGGCATATAATTTGAGATCTTAAATTGTGTGTTTAATCCTTTATCTTGGCTTACTCGATTGAGTTGGCTAATTCATTGGCATATGTTTATGTGTTAATTGATTAATTGATGCATGGCATATTAGGAATTGGTAATGAGTAATTAATTGGCTGATTAGTCTCTTTAATTAGATTAATGTGATTGGTTTTAATAATTGTTGAAAGTGGAACTAAAGGTGAGATCTCACTAATTAACCCCATTCTAGGCAATTAATCATTAGAATCACAAGAAAGGAGTTAGATCTAACTCCGGCGTAATTAATCAACCCATGCATTCTTTTGTAGCCAATGATAACACCCTAATGAATGTTCCACCCCCATAAACCGCTGTTTTTATTATTATCATTTTATTCCAACTTAATTATCTTGCACACAAAAACCCCCCCAATTGTGACAAACCGTCATACAACTAGTCTTGTGCATTACTCTCTTAGCCATTCCTTGTGAGAGACGACCCTGGTTTCCACTAAACTATATTAGGGGAACTTGGTTTAAAAATAATTAAATTTATGGTTGACACGACACAGCCATCACCGGGAAAAAGAGGAGGTTTGACGAGGCGGGTCCGAGCCAGGCACAAAGGGCCCTGCCTCCCGTTCAGTACGGCGGGCACCCTCGTTTCCACCACCACCAAGGGAGACCCGGAGTGCCGATACCGCAGAGGCAGCCCCAGTTCCGCCCTCAACCACCCCAGCAGCACTTCCCTCCGCAGCAGAGGCAGCAACAACAGAACAGGAGGCCGCCTCCCCAGCCGAGAGCTAATGTGGCTAGGCGACCCCAACATGCTTGCCCTGCTGAGCCTGCAGCGAGGCCTCAAGCACTAGTTATGCAGCAGCCAGACCGCTGTGGTCAATACGGCTTAAGGCATCATAGAGACTGCCCAGCTTGTTTTGCATGCGGCCAGAGGGGACACTATGCGAGGGCTTGCCCCCAGGGAAGAAACCAGCAACAGCCGTGTCAAGCTCGTGTGTTCGCGGTTACGGCAGAACAGGCCCGGGCAGCGGGAGAGCTGATCCATGGTGAGTGTAGGTTGTCCGGAAATGTTTTGTCTGTTTTATATGATTCTGGCGCATCGTATTCTTTTATATCTAATACATGCATTGAGAGACTTAAGTTGCCAGTTACTACCCTACCATACACTTTGCATGTATCTACCCCAACTTCTTCACATGTTAATACTTCATCATGCATTTTTTGGTGCACTTTTGTGTTGTTAGGGAGAACCTTTAGGGCTGATTTGATATGCATACCCCTAACTGGTGTAACACCCTACTAGATAGCCCTTAACGCTTAAGTCATTTTAGGCCATTTCATAAGGGTTACCTCTTGTTATCATGTTTTATCTTTATCTTTAAAATGTAATACGCGGAAAATAGGCGGGAGTAAATTTTCGAAAATCATTTGCGGTATAGAAAATAAGGGCCTTGCGCATAAATACAAGTACGGTTTGTATATGTTTCGTGCGGTTGTGTTGATTTTGGAAGATTGAAGTATTATATGGCTACTTAGGAGTTTGGGTGGATTCGAGTAGGCCTTTTCCAGCTACTTAGGAGTTTGGGTGTATTCGAGTACGCTGATGCCAGCTACTTAGGAGTTTGGGTGCATTCGAGTACGCTGATGCCGGCTACTTAGGAGTTTGGGTGTATTCGAGTATGCCGATGTGGCTATTTGGGAGGTGAGTGTATTCGAATATGCCATTAGAGGGTATCTGGGAGGTGGGTCTATTCGGATACGCCTCAAAGTTAATATGTTATTTGAAATACTCTCATGCATGCTTATTAATATGAATAATGTGAAAGTGTTGGGTCGTTGCATACTATGTATAATTGCTGCTAGAATTTGATGTGGTGGTTACCACAAGTGCGAAACCGATTTTGGTCGGCTGTAATGATATGTGAGAGGGGTGAGCATTTATTGTACATTGAGAGAACCGCGAGAACTTAGAAAGACTCATAGGTTCCCCTTTAGAAACGGATCGTTAAGTTGTTTGATCTAGTCAAAGTAAGTACTTGAGTTTTTGAGAAAATTAAAGTTCTGTTTGATACAAGTATTACTTTGACTAGCTAGAATCGATGACATCGGGCACGTAGATCCGTGTGCTCAAGGTAACTCACTAAGACGACCTCGTCTTACGCTCTCTTTTCTTGATGATTCGATTCTAGATGGACCAGCCGCCGCCGCCCCCGCCGCGCCACGAGACTTATGATTTTGCTTGGTCCAGATACACGCCGGCCACCGGTGCGGTGACTGTCGCGTCGACTATCTCCGGGTACACCGCTTCTTCATCCCAGAGCTTCTGGCGAGGTACCCTGCTCCCGTTCCTGGTCCCGTTCCTGCTCCTGCTCCTGCCCCAGCTCCAGTGCTGGCCCGTTCGTCTGCCTCTCCACCGCCACCTCTGCCAGCTTCTCCTGCCTCGGAGTCGGTCGAGTCGGACCCGGAGGAAGACGGAGGCTACCAGAGCGACGACTCAGCGGACGTCTGGCCAGATGTCGACTACATCTTGGTGGAGTCAGAGGTGTCCTCTCCCGCAGCAGGCTCGGATATGAGCAAGGATACCGGGAGCGCCAGTAGGTGAGGCGCTGACCGTGACCAACCTGACTGATGTGCAGCTGACCATTGACATCTTTTCTTTTGTTTATAAGTTATATTATGGAGCCTTTTTGTACCCCTGCGTGGGATTAACTCTTTTGGCATGTATATGTATTTAACGAACTGTAGTGTTACCTGAGTCCTTTTTGTATATCCGGACCAGGATTTCTGACTCATTAATTTTGATCATGTCAGCTCCATTATTATCTCTGTATGTACTAAACAGGATCCCGATACACTCAAACCTTGATATTTTCCACTCTGACGCATATGTTATATATTGATATTATGGCCATTTGTTGCATGGGCCTTTACTATATTATTGGCATTTTCTATTGTGATTCTAGACGCTTATCCAGGTTATCTATTCGTGCCATTAATCTGATTTGTCATGGCTTTGAGTCTCGATATCGATTTATTGTACACAGGGGTTTACGAAAATATATTTTATATATACGTTTGAAAAAAAAATGGGGTTTTTGGGTGTTATGTAACATTGCAAATTGTTAATTATGTTCATGGCATAGTTAATAAATTGGGATGTTATAATCCATATTAAGTTCAAAGAACTTAGTAAGGATTTGCCTCAGAAGATTGCTGACTTAGAAGATGAATTTGAAAAACTCAACATCTCTTCTGAGAATGCCGAAAAGAAAATTCTTATAGATGATGAGAGTGATATACAAACTATGGAAAAACCTTCTCCATCCAAAGAAAAATCTAAAAATATCATTGAAGCTCTAGAACCTGACGAATCTACTTCTCCAAACCAAATGGAATTTAGATTCTCAGAGAATCAAGCTTCTGATGACTCAGAAAGAGAACCCTCTGTGTCACCTTCTCAGAACCCTATTCCTAAAGGGCATAGAGGTTCATGAGACTTGAGAAATGTCTCTCAGAATGAAGTCTTGGGTGATCCTGAGCGTGGTGTGAGAACCAGAAGGAACTACACAAATCTTGCTATGGTTTCTGAACTTGAACCAGAATCCATAGAAGAAGCGTTGGATGATCCTAGCTGGGTAAATGCCATGCAGGAAGAACTAGACCAATTCGAGAGAAATCAAGTTTGGAAACTAACTCAGAAACCCAAAGGTAAGAGTGTCATTGGGACTAAATGGGTGTTTCGAAACAAACTTGATGAAAATGGTCAAGTCGTGAGAAATAAGGCCAGATTGGTTGCTCAAGGGTACAACCAACAAGAAGGGATAGATTATGATGAAACCTTTGCTCTAGTCGCAAGATTGGAAGCTATTAGGATGTTGCTAGCTTTTGCTGCACACAAAGGGTTCAAACTCTATCAGATGGATGTAAAGTCTGCCTTCTTGAATGGATATCTTTCTGAGGAAGTTTACGTAAAATAACCTCCTGGTTTTGTGAATGATACATTCCCAGAACACGTATTTAAGCTAACTAAGGCTCTCTATGGTCTAAAACAAGCTCCTAGAGCTTGGTATGACAGATTGAGTTCCTTTTTGCTTAAAAATGGATTCTCTAGAGGGAAAGTTGACACTACACTATTTACCCTCTCAGAAGACTCTGGTTTCTTCATTGTCCAAATTTATGTTGATGACATAATTTTTGGGGCAACCAACGAACACCTATGCAAAGAATTCTCCAAGCTTATGCAAGGAGAATTCGAGATGAGCATGATGGGAGAACTTAAATTCTTCCTAGGATTGCAAATCAAGCAAGAGTCAGAAGGGACGTTCATTCATCAAGAAAAGTATACCAAAGAGCTTCTGAAGAAGTTTCTGATTGATAAAGCCAAGCCTATGAGCACTCCCATGCATCCTTCTAGAGTAATTGACTTGGATGAAGATGGTGAGAAAGTCTCAGAAAGCAACTATCGTGGCATGATTGGCTCTCTTCTCTATCTCACAGCTTCTAGACCAGATATTCAACTAAGTGTTGGCATCTGTGCTAGATTTCAATCAAAACCAAAGCAATCACATTTAACTGCTGTTAAAAGAATTCTGCGATATTTGATTGGAACTACTAATCTTGGTTTATGGTACGAGAAAGGTTGTTCCTCTGATGTTGTAGGATATTGTGATGCTGATTACGCTGGAGACAGGATTGATCGAAAAAGCACAAGTGGATGCTGCTGTTTCTTTGGAAAATGCTTGATTACATGGTCATGCAAGAAGCAGAACACAATCGCGCTATCAACAGCAGAAGCGGAATATGTGTCAGTAGCAAATTGCTGCACTCAGATGCTTTGGATAAGGAACCAATTGCGTGATTATCAACTAAGGTATGAGAAAATTCTCATTCTTTGTGATAATACTAGTGCAATTAACTTAGCTAAGAATCCAATTCAGCATTCACGATCCAAGCACATAGATATAAAACATCATTTCATTCGGGATCATGTGCAAAAAGGCGATGTTGAAATCAAATTTGTGAATACTGAGGATCAAATCTCAGATATATTCACAAAGCCTTTACCCGAGGATCGTTTTAATGTTCTGAAAGGGCTTCTGAATCTAATACGTTTCTAAGTGATTGAATTTTGAAAAATATTTTCTTAGAAACTCCCCTTAGTCCTAAGTTTAGAATCTGAGACATAAAGATTAGAGCTAAGCTTCTGAGCGTAATAGAAGAAAAACTCTTTCTGAGAAAAATCTACTCTCAGAATACCCATCTCTCAGAAAGGAAGTCTTCTGGAAATTTTCTCAGAAGGTGAAATTCTCAGAAGGACCACTTCTCTCAGAAGGGTGCCTTCCGAGAATAAGTTACCAACGGTAACTTTTGGGATAAACTTTAGCAACAGCTAGTAACTAGTCTGTGCTATAAATACGCTAAGCATTGCTCCATTCAAGCACTTTGCTTTCCAAACTCTACCAAAACGCTGCCAAATTCTCTTCTCAAATCCAATTCCTCTTGCTCTAATTCTCCCCTTCTCTCTCTTCTCTATCATCCTTGATTCTATCTTCTCTCTTTTCTTCCCAACCTTAAAATTTTTCTCTTCTCAATGGAAACTCCCGTTGAAATCAAGGGTATGATGAGGAACAAATTGGAAGAGGTCACCGAGGACATTCTCTACGAGGATGAAGAAATGCAAGCCCTCTTCAAGAAGACCTACCTCCCACGAATCGTAGCAATAGGTCGTGTTCTCCCTCTCAGTGTCTTTAATTAAGTGGATGAGCTCGGGTTTGCATTTCAATGCCAGCCAGGGTGGGCTCAAATGATGTTTTCGGAAGAAGTCTGCTACCCAAATTTAGTGAGAGCCTTCTATTCTCAGATAGAAAGATCCACAAATAAGGGTGTGAAGAGCATAATAGCAGATCAAAAGATTCGATTTTCTTCTGCTGATATTAACCAAGTCTTCGAAACGCTGAATGGTGGAGCTGTCATAGTTGATGATCCTGAATGGGTGAAGGAAGTATCTGATTCTAAGGAAGATATAGTGAAGCTTCTCACTGGTAGTAGTTATCTACCACTAAAGGCGGTGAAGGTTCCCCACCTTACACAAGAAGTCAGAATCGTCTTCTCCATCGTCCAACACACACTTCTTCCTCGACTCGGTGATATGGGTAACATCACTACAATGGATGGCTGCTTGCTATATCATCTGCTGAAAAAGGTCAAAGTGGATTTTGGCAGAATGATGATCAACTACATGATGCATCAGGCGCATCCTAAGAGGGCTCTCACAAGTCTACCATATGGGAGCCTTCTGACAAGAATCTTCAACCACATCTCATTCCCTCTCGAAGACTACGAATACGTCTTCAACCCCAGCAAGTTCACCATGGTAACCTTCAGCAACATCAAGAAGAAGAAGGTACCAGAGGCTGAGGCACCTAAGAAGAAGGAGAAAGCTAAGCCTTCTAAGGCTGACGCCAGCACCAAACGGCCTTCTAAGGCTAAAAAAGGAAAGGGTAAGGAAGCTGATCCCTCTGAAGGGTAAAAGAAGAGAAAGATCGTCCATCCCTCACCCACAAGGATTACAAGGAGCATGGCTTCTGAGGAGCCTCAGAAGAGTCCTCAGAAGGAACTGAAGTGGCTGCAGACTCAGAAGAGACTACTTCTGATCAGCCATTGATCAGAAAGAGGAAGGCCTCTCCAACTCTCATGGTTCTTGATGTCCCAATCGAGAGCAAAAGAAAGCGCGGTCGATTGGTAAAAGCCTATTCTAAAACACCACCTTCTTTTCTTAAATTTTCTTCTGCATCTATTCCTATTTCTGTTACCGTTTCTATTTTAAAACCCACTAAATTTCGAACTAAACTCCTTCATTCCTTGAATTATCAGGGAAAAACACACAAAGGAGTGGGTATTAAAACCACTCAGAAACAGAGCCCGCCCAAGGTGACGGGTAAAGAACTTATTGTTGCTACATCTGCAACGACCACCATCACCTCTGTTGCCGCTGCTGCTGAACAAGAGAAGGAAGCTTCTCATCACTCTTCCCCCTCTGGACATGTCTCTCCTACGCGAGAAGACATTCAAGGGCATGGAGGAAATGTTGCTGATTCCTCTTCTGAGGAAGGGGATGCAACAAGATTCCGAATTGAGCATCGGACCTCAGATGCTGGGAGCTCAAAGAAAGAACCCAATAAGAACCAACCTGAAGCTTCTATGGCGGATCTTTCTGAAGCCACCACTACTGAGGCGGCTACTATGGATGTTGAGTCTCTAGCTCAGAAGATGTTGGATATCCAGAAGGTAATTGAGCAACCTTCTGTGATCCCAGAAGCTGAAATTGCCAATCCACCACAGTCACCGATCCAGACTCAGCAGGAGGCTGAAGTCACTCAAGAACAACAACAACAGCAACAACAACAACATCAACAACAAACTCCTCCCTCTTCCTCTCAGAAAGAGCCAACTTCTGATGTTGGTCCTCTCTCCTCCCTCAACAACAAACTCATGTCTCAACACATGTTGAAGTGATAGGGACCACCAGCACTGGGCTCAGCTCAGAGGTGGGCGCTGACGCTACCATGGCTGCCGGCGTTGCAGCAGTTGAGACATTTGTTGCCACAAGTTCCTTGGAAGGGACTCATGCTGAGAAAGACTCTCAGAAGGAACTTCAGGTTCTAACTCAAGATGCTACTGAGATTCCTCCTCTTTTGTTTGATAAACCTGGTCCAACCTTTTCACTAACCGATTCTATGATTGGATCTGGTTTTCAATTAGGACGAATGGTCCAAACTCCTCCCTCTGTGCAATTTGGGTCGTTTCTTGGTCCATCTGAGAAAGTGCGATTTATTGATGCACTCAACACACAACTCTCCTCTTTCAATCTCTCAGATGCTGCACAATCTTCTAATGCTATAGAGCAACCCTCTAGGTCACAACCTGTTGTTCTTGAACTTGGTCCGGTTTCTGAGGATGCTCAGAGGTAGCCTTCTACTGAAGTTGCTGTCGTAAATGAAAAGGAAGTTCAAGAGGAAGCTCAAAAAGAAGCTGAAGAAGAAGAAGAACGCATTCCTGAATTTCAAAAGATGGATATCGTGGATGCTGTACTTGAGGCTGAAGTCTCTCGTCCTCCACCACCCTCCTCTTCGCAACAGCCTTCTACCTCTTCGAATGAGATACCTCCAGAATGCCCTCCAAATGCGGGTCAAGCTGAGATCCAGATGGAGATGTGCAGGCTTCTCCGCTATATAGCTAGGAAGCAATAGTTCTAAGTCTATGATGGGGTTTATGTTAGCCACCCTTTTTGATGTAACAAAGGGGGAGTAGAAATGGATAATATTTTGGCTATGTAAACATTAGGCTATGACTTAGGGGGAGTAACAATTAAGGGGGGGCCAAAAAAATTTTTTGTAACCTCATTGAAATTAATGAAATATCATTTGTGTTTTTGGCACCTCTTGTCTTATTAGCTTGGTAATTCTAAAATTTACATTTCACTCATCAAGAAATACACGCTATATATTTGATAATCCAAAACAGTATTCATACATTGCATATCTATCTGTTGATTATCAAAGCCTTCTAAGAAAATAACAAAGTCTTTTCTCAGAAAGCTACGTTAGTTTCTAAGAAAGCAAAAGTGCCTTCTGAGTAAGTTGTGAACTTAATCAGAAATACTTCAGAACTTAAGCAAAATTATTATCTTAAGACTTAAGTTGTTATCATCAAAAAGGGGAAGATTGTAAGCTCCAAAACCCTTCTGAGAGAAATTGAAGTATTTCTCTTGGAAATTTAAAAAGTTTTAATGATAACAAAGTAAGCCATAAGTATAAAAATTTTACTTAAGGGATTACTAATATGTGTGCTAAGTGTCTTAGAAAGCATAAAATTCTGCAACTCCATGAGTAAGATCAAGACAAAAAACGAGTAACCTTATGAATTAAAAGATGAAATCAAAGCGTTAAAGACATCAGAAAGGGTGACTAACAAACGCAAAAGGTGAAAGTGTGGTTCTGAGTGAAGAACACTATCGCCTCAGAAAGGTCTCAGAAGACCTTGCGATTGGTGATTCTCAGAAGGGTCTTCCCTCAGAAGGTTCGCCTCAGAAGTCTGTACAACACTCAGAAAGTTGGACTCAGAAGCAACCAAGTATCAAGACTCAATGGATTCTGCATTCAATCTCAGAAAGCTCGTTACAACAAGCCAAGGAAGTGGGAACACGCGCACTGTACAAGTCTGAAAAGTTCCTCATTTCGCGCTGACTGTAGCAGGGATCCGTTCTGAGACAGACACAGCCAAATCAGCAAAGTGAAAGCTTCTATTTTCGCGGCTCTTTAATGCCTATATATATGAGTTCAATTGCAGAGCTTTGTGACAAAATTCTTGCGCTAAAACTCTTGATTAAACGTGCCAAAACTCTGCTGAATTGAAAATCATTTGCAAAAACTTAGAACTTTCTCAGAAAGACAATTTTTACTAAATTGTTCTTGTAACTTTGCTAAAATCTTCTAGTTCTGAATTGGTGTAAATTCTTACATTTGTAAGTAAAATCTAGAAGTCTACTAAGGGTCAAATTAAGTTTGTAACTTAATCTTAGTAGTTGTTTTCGAAGCAAAAACAATTTCCAAAAACGCTAAGTCCTTCGTTGTCTGAAGGCAGTTTTAAGTCCTCGATTGTTTGAGGCAAAGTTTAAGTCCTTAAGTGTTTAAGGCAAGCAAAGTCCTCGGCTGTGAGGCAAGTTTAAGTCCTTAATTAAGTTAAGGCAAGGAAAGTCCTCTAGTGTTGGAGGCAAGGAAAATCCACTTCGAATTGCGAAGAGGTGAAAGTCCTTTACGTGGTAAAGGCAGCGTTGTCTGAGAAGGCACGATAAGAAGAATATCTAAAGGAACTCTCAACTAAAGATTGAGGACTGGAGTAGGTTAGTTAGAACCGAACCAGTATAAAAATTCTCGTGTCTTAAGCTTTTCTCCCTTAAACTCTTACTTTCCTTTATCTTCGAGAAAAATTAACAAACACATTTTAACCTGTTCTTTAATAGCTAAAATTCATTGAGTTAAACTTAGAAAGTGTTTAAGAAACATCAATCTCAAAATCTGTTCTAAAACATCTCAGAAGTAAACCTTTCTCAGAAAGTTAAAGTTCTCAGAACATTAACCTTCTCAGAAAGTTTGTTCCGCTACTAACTCTCAAAATCATCTTCTGAGTAAAACAGCTTTCTAAGAAAAGTTTTTAAGAAGAAATTTTTTAAAAAACAAGCACGAGTCAACCCCCCTTCTCGTGCACAAATACACCTTCACTAACGACTACTCCAACAGCTCGGAAAGATGACTTAATCTTCAATCTCTTCGAAGAAGAAAACCGTCGTGGTACTTCTGAAGCTCCTCTTCCTACCGAAGCAGGTCCAAGCGAAGCATAACTCCCTCCAGAAACTCCTGCACACCTTGGAACCAAGGAGCACATCATCGAAATGTGCAAGCTTCTGAGATACATTGTTGCCGATGCTAGAAGGAGTGTCCACGATGGGGTTTTTAATCTAAGCCACCCTTTTTGATGTAACAAAGGGGGAGAAAAGTAATAAAAAACATTTTGGCTTAGGATAAAACCATAGGCTAAGACTTAGGGGGAGTGTATAAGTCTTTTTAATCTTTTTGGCATATTTTTTACATTTTGTATATTATTATTTTTAGCTTTTGTATTTTGTACTCCATCTTGAAAATTAAATGAAATACATGAGCAAATTTAAGTTTGATATTTACAACAGTGTTCTCTACACGTTCATTTATTCTGTTGTTTATCAATGGCCTTCTAAGGAAATCACTATAGCTTTCTAAGAAACTTAAGTTATATCCTAAGAAATCAGAAGTGCATTCTGAGTAAGTTCTGAAACTTAAACAGAAAACACTTTCACTTGTCAAACAAAATTTTTATCTATCACTTAAATTGTTGTCATCAAAAAGGGGGAGATTGTAAGCTCCAGAACCCTTCTAAGAGTAGTTTAAATTCTTCAAGATTACTCTTAAGCATCTAAATGTTTTAATGATAACTCTCTTAAGTGGGAAGATAAATTTTTTTATTGAAGAAAGCTAATGTGTGTGCTAAGTGTACTCAGAAAGGTTTACATGAGAATGACATCCATACATATGAGACAAAAATTACATCAAGTAACCTTGGAATACAAAAAAAATCCGAAGCTTTTAAGACATGAAAAAAGGATTGTCTCATAAGCCCCAGGTGAAAAATGCTCCTTTGAGAAAAGAAAAAAATTAATTCACAAGCCTCTCAGAAGGCTACAAAATTTTGTTTCTTAGAAGGACCTTCTTTCATAAAGATATTCTCTCAGAAGGAGTCACACTCAGAAGGTCGTACACCTCTCAGAAAGACACCTTCTGGAAGTGACCAAGTCTCATTTATCCAGATCAATTAGATTAATCTCAACAAGCTCAGAACGCTCTACAAAGGGCTTTGGAAACTGTGCACTGTGCAGTTCTGAAAAGTTCCGCAAAATCCGTTGACACGAGCAGAAAGCCGTTCTGAGAAGCGCTGAGTCTACGCAAAGCCACATCAGCAGCTAGAGCTTTCAAACTTCATGGTGTAACACCCTAATAATTACCTCCTTATGCTTAAGTCATAATGAGTTAATTACCGGAAATTATCATTCTGTTTCAGAGTCAATTTTAAAAAATATGGATACGTGGAAAATAGGGCCGTAAAATTTTCAAAGTAAAAAGCGCGAGTTCTAAATCGTAGCTTGTACGTGATGAGACATAATCTGATATATCAAACTATGAAACTGTGAATACACTTAACCATAATACAATAATACATGAAAGTGGCCCATTACATACATATAGATTCAGGTACACATAGGAATTACACATGTAAACGTAAAATCTGAAATAATATTACATTAGTAGAGTATTAGAGTTTCTAAGAATATCATAAGTGTGTACAGTCACTTATGATTCTCTTATAAACTCAACTAAACGTCAGATAATACATAACATGATAATACAAAATATCAGAAAGATAAGACTCTAAAGTGTAAGTCTCTCAAAGTGTCCGAGTCTTCAATCCTCTGTCAGTATCAGCCTGCTCACCTAGTAGTGGGACCTGTGCCTCGATCTGAATCTAAAACAAATAGTGGTGGAATTAGGGTGAGCTCCACGGACTCAATAGAGGGATCACTCCGGTTTATTTTAAAAGCAGTGATACATACATAATTTAATTAATATTATTTTCAAAGAACATATTTATATAGATTTCCGGAGTGCCACTCCTATATGCATCTTTGATAATTATATTAATGCATGCATCTGATATGTAAGCAATGTTCAATACATAATTAAGATATAATATAATACAGATAAAACATCTATTATGTCATGTGTCATGATCTTTTACTATAAATGGCACAACCCTCTTACTTTCTACCTCCGCATCACCGTCCCCTAGGCTATGAGCTCATACCTCTCTAGCTTCTACTAGGAATCTATGGGGAAGAGGGGTTTTATTCACTTTCTCTCACAATATGATATTGGGGACCGAGGGTGCCAACCTCCCTTGCCAATTTCATTTGTAGAGAAAGTTACTCATAAACTTATTTTTCACTTCACATGACATTTCATCATAGTTCTGGTAAATCAAGATGCACATACAGCACATATAATTGCACATATTTTTCAGATTTACTTACGTTAACATTTTAATCATGAATGCATGAAAATATTCATTTGTAACCTCTTTAATAGATCATTAAAAATTCTTTTGATAAGCTAGTACTGATACATATACATATGCTTAAGATACTGTACTACAGAAAAATATAATCATGAAGTTAAAATTATTAAAAATGCTGAAAGTATCAAGAACTGAAATTCTGCAGAAAAATCCTGCGACCTGGCCGCTAGCGCGCATCCAGTGGCCGCTAGCGCCCGAGGCGGCTAAAACACCCGCTAGCGCCTGTAGTATTGCCACTAGCGCGTGTACCCCCGCCAGCGGCTAGAGTTTGGCCGCTAGCGCGTGATGCGACTCTGTTCTCAGCATAGTTCATCTCAGTTTATGATTTTTGAAGCATGACACCATTACAACCGAATCTAATGCATGAAAAACATAGAAATACATTATCTAACATAAATCTAACCCCTACCTCTTGTAGTTTTTCTTTCTAGAGTTAAGAACCACTATGTCTCTCTTGAAGCTACTTGCTTATGAAGCTTTCCTCACTTTTGATGATGGTGATTGAGATTCTAGAGCTCCTAGATGATTTTTGTTCGGTTAGAACTAATGGATTTGATGTAAGGATTCTGTGTATGGTTTTAGTTTCTGATTTAGGTGAGTTTTGGTGAAGAGATGGTGAGGTTTGAGTGTATGGAGTTATGGAGTTTCTAAGGGAGATTTTGGAGTGTTTGAAGGATGGAGGTTAAGAGTTTCTGATGGAATGAGGTTTCTTCAGAGGGTGGTAACTATGTTGGGGACGGAGGGACTCATGTGCAAAATTTAAAAGGTGAAGGGCTAAAAGAAAATTGTGAAAATGCAGAAATCTTGTTCTGTCATCGAGCTGGTCGCTAGCGAGCTTACTGCGGCCGCTAGCGATGCTCCTTGCCACTTTCCTCGCTAGCGAGCTGAAGCTAGCCGGTAGCGACGAAATGCTGATATATGACAGCAACAGCAGCAGAAACTGTTTTTCATGTTCTAAACCTTCAATTGCTCTCTAAAGGTTCCCAAACCATTACCAACCACCTAAACAACCTTAATATACTTATATAAACTTATACATGATCCTAAATACTTAAAACCTCTCATGATCCCTAATTAGATTGTTTCTCTAAACTTGTTTTTCCTATTTCAATTTACAATTTTAATCATAATGCAACATAAATGCCATTTTATCATACACATATAACACATAACACACATAACACATGTTTAACCATGCAAGCATATCAAAACACGTCCCAAATGCATATACATCCTAATTATACCTTAAGTAATGCGATTATTTCTCAAATCATCTTAGTTAAGGTATGATTAAGCTCTCGGGGTCTTACACACGGGACTTTGCTCTATAAATACTAGAACAATGCATGAAGTTCAGCAATGAGAATCACATTGAATCAAAGTGATAAAACTCTATCAAAATCAAAATCCATTTGTGAAAACTTTGAATTCTCTTAGAAGGACTTCTCTTAACTGAGTTGTACCTTGAGTTTAAAAATCTTCTAGCTCTTTACTGTTTTATTCTTGCATTCGTGTAAGTTAAATCTAGAAGTTTATCAAGTGTATTTACAAGCTTCGCCTGGAATCTTGATAGTGTTTTTCGAAAAGGAAACTCTCTTTGTATAAACGCAAAGTCCTTCGTGTTTGAAGGCAACTGAAGTCCTCAGATTATTGGGCAAGAAAAGTCCTTTGTTTAAAGGCACATAAAATCCTCAAGTGTTAGAGGCAAGAAAAGTCCTCAAGTGTTAGAGGCAAGAAAAGTCCTCAAGTGTTAGAGGCAAGCAAAATCCTCAAAGTGTTCGAGGCAAGAAAATCCACCTCAAGTGTGAAGTGGTGACAAATCCTTTACTGTGTTAAATGTAGTGGCTGCCTGAGAAGGCACATTAAGAAGAATATCTATAATAATTCTCAATTGAAGGTTGAGGTCTAAAATAGGTTGAGTTATAACCGAACTAGTATAAAATTCATGTGTGTTATCCTCTTATTCCCTTAAACTCTGATCTATAAACTGTTTTAAACAAAAGAAAACACTTAACTAAAATCAACCTTCTCTTACAGATTCAATAACTAATTCAGAGGAAGTAAGAATTTCTTTTCAAAAGGCTTATACACTCACCTATTACTTACTCTGAAGGTTGATCTTCTAAGAAAGCAAAGTTTCTCACAAACATTACTTTCTCAGAAGGACTTTCCGCTGCCACTTAGAAGGCTTCTCTTCTAAGAAGTATTTCCAAAAGAAACTATTTTGGGAAAAGATTTGAAAAAGTTAAGCATGATACAACCCCCCTTCTCGTGCAAACACACACCTTCAACAAGATTGTTTTGAAAAACTTATCACTTAAGTATTTTAAGTTCTAAGTTGAGTTCAAAAGGTTGGTTTTCGAAAAGTTGTTTCTTCACAATTTATGAAAATAAAGAGTTTAAGGGAAAAGAGAGAATCACACACAAAGATTTTTATACTGGTTCAGTTCTAACTAACCTACTCCAATCCTCAACCTCCGTTGAGATTTCTTAAGATATTCTTCTTATTGTGCCTTCTCAAGCAAACTCACCTTTACAGCTATAAAGGATTTTCACCACCTCACAACCCGAGGGGGATTTCTTTTCCTCTAACAAGTGAGGACTTTCCTTGCCTTAACTTAAGGACTTTTAATGCCTCACACTTGAGCACTTTACTACCTCAACACTCGAGGACTTTCAATGCCTCACAACCGAGGACTTAGTGTTTTTACAAAATGTGTTTTTGATTGAAAAACACTATCAAGTTCTTAGTCACAGCTAAGTTGAATACTTGATGGACTTCTAGAAATCACTTACCCTAAGGCAAGAATAAATCAGAAATAAACTAGAAGATGATGACTTCTTGAGACTTGATCACTTCCAGATGATGCCTTCTGAGAGAAGCACGTCATCTAAGTGATTTGCCTTCTGAGTGGAAGTCATTTTGAGAGGAAGTCCTTGTGAGACACAAAATTCAGTACTGCCTTCTGAGAGTCTCTTTTGTGATTTTGAATTTTGTTCTTCACTTCAGAGGTGCATTTTTCACCTATAACTTATGAGATACCCTTTTATGAGTTCTTCTAAGCATTAGATTGTCCTTTTACTTCGAGGTTACTTTGAAATTTCTCAAGTCTCATCCAGATGGATGTTCTTCTCAATATATAGCTTTCTGAGTACTCACTTAGCACACACATTAGTCTTCATCAATCAAAATCTTTAACATTTGTCTTAAGATTGTTATCATTAAAAGATTTAGATTGCATAAGAGAAATTTTTAAACTTTTAATTTCTCTTAGAAGGGTTCTGGAGCTTACACATCTCATAGAATAGCATGCATAACTAGTTTAGAGGCTTCTATGATAGTATAAACAAGTTGAGAGGCGCCTTATACTTTTAGGGATTGCATGACTAGTTCAAAGGCATCATAAGCATGTTGAGAAGCTATTTCAGAGGTTGAACATATAGTGTGAAGACTATATGTGTTCAGAGCCTAAAAATGTTTTTACAAAAACATTTCATAAGATAGATTTGAAATTGTTTAATAAAAGATTTTCACATAAATATGATTGTTAAAGTTCAGAAGTTGATTTTATATAAGTAAGAACATGAAGAATTAAAATCATTTATAAGTTAGCTTCTGAAGATATGTTTAGACAGGATTTGCTCTTTAATTCAAGTTGTGAAATTTCATAGGCTAACCCAATATTGGGACTAAACATAAGTTGTTAAAAACAATTTTAGTGTAAATGTACTTCTATGTTCAGAGGCATATCTCAAACTTATTTTAATCTGTTTTAAAATCATTTGATAATATAAGAGATATACATATATATATATATATATATATATATATATATATATATCAAAACTAAATAATAAATAAAATGAGATGAGAGAAAGAAAGGAATAACACACAAATATTTTATACTGGTTCGGCCAATTTTACCTACATCTAGTTCTTAAGTAACATGCTTAAGTTCCATTATCTTTAACCAAGATACAATTATCCATCAAGATATTCTCTAAGCCTTCTCAGGCTGCTCGTCCAAGCTCATGGGAAAGACTTCTATTCACTTCCTCCAGAAGCGCAAGACTTCCTTGCTCACCTCCTCCAGAGGCAAGACTTCTGCCAACTCTTCACTTGAGAAGGACTTCTACTTACTTCCTCCATAAGCGAGACTTCCACCTTCAAACTAGAAAAATTTTATTTGCTCTCTCAACTTGAGAAAGACTTTTTACAATAAATGATGGTTGAGTAAAATGATTAAAAACTTAGATGCAACTAAGTTTTCTTCTTAATCAACTCCTAACTATGAGTGGCTTGCTAGAGAAAGGATTTAAAAATTTAGGTACAATATAGGAGATTTACAAAGTTCTTTCCAGAGAAAAAATACAAAGAACACTCTAAATAATATAACTCACATAGTGAGGATATTTGCTAAGAAAGAATGAATGAGTGTTTTAATTCTCACAGTAGAGAATTTCTCGAGCTGCAACTCTCATAAGTGTTTTCTATTTTTCCTCTTAGTTGTTCCAACATTCTTCATTGTGTTGTGCCATGTTTATAGCCTTCAAGAATGAGTCAGTTGAGTATTGACAGTGGAGAATATTTTCGTTGCATATTTTCTTGTGTTTTGGGAAGTAAAAATATTTTTTGCTCTCTTTGAAGCTTCAATGTGCATCCTTCGTGCTTTGTTTTATTGAGCATTGTGAAGTGTCTTTGTCTTGTAGTAACCTTGAGTTTGTAATGAATAAAATATTCGTTTTTATGAGCACTAAGTGCATTTTCCTCATACTTTCTTGATTTGTTGTGTCGTTCATAGCAAAAGTGAGACACACAATTACTTTATGCATTGAAACAATATGTATTAGAACAAATAATAATATTTAAACATGTAGAAATATTTTTGTGTTGTTTTCTGAGCATGTGTCGTGCACACGGGCATACCGTGGGAACGAGTTGGTGTCTAATACTCGCCTGTTCCGTAGGGTCTTTTGGACTTTTGGTCCATGTATTAGAGCTTTTAGATATTGCAAACTAGTTGTGCAGGTAGATGGGACACATTTGTGTGGAAAGTATAGAGGGACTCTACTTATTGCAGTGGCACAAGATGGAAACCAGAACATCTTACCAATTGCATTTGCCATTGTTGAGGGTGAGACCGCTGATGCATGGTCTTTTTTCCTTAATAACCTACGGACACATGTGGTGACTCAAGACGGAGTTGGGATTATTTCGGATCGTCACAAGTCAATTAGATCAGCAATATCTCGTAGCAATGGTATGTGGGAACCTCTGAAGGCTTTCCATATGTATTGTGTTAGACATATTAGTGCTAACTTCCTCAAGACATATGTATTGTCGTGAGCATAGGTAACTTCTTTTCTTATTAATTAGTCTAAACTCCATTGATGTTGGTTTTATTTTTTTTATGATAATATCTTTTGTAGGGTATTTGAGGACTGAGCGAGAATATCAACATCATTATGGAAGGATGCGCGAACGTGGTCAAATATATATAAATTGGCTTGATCAAATTCCTCGAGAAAAGTGGGTTCTAGCATTCGATAGTGGATATCGGTGGGGCCAAATGACTACGAATCTAGTCGAGTGTATGAATTTTGTTTTGAAAGAAGCTCGAAATATTCCGATCACGTCATTGGTTTGGGCCACTTACTTTCGATTGGCGGATCTTTTTGTTCGAAAAGGCAATGAGGCTTATGCAAGAAGAAATGCAGGTAATGTATTCTCATAGTCTATTACAAGGTGTATAGAAACAAATGTGCGAGCATTTAGGGAATTTTGCGCCACTCAATTTGATAGACGATTTGAGAGCTATCATATTAAGGAGAGATCGGGCGTGACAGAGTACAAAGTGGATCTCAGACATAAATATTGTGACTGTGGCGACTTTTCAGATAGATAGGTATCCTTGTCGGCATGCGATTGCTGCATGTGACAGCTCTCATCTTGATTGGAAACCCCTTGTCGATGATGTGTATCGAATGATAAAACTTTGCAAAGTGTATAAGACTGAGTTTCTAGTGGTGGGCCACCCAGACACTTGGCCTCCCTATGACGGGCCAAAAATTTGCCCTAACCCTGCACAGTCGTGAGATGCGTGCACCACGACAGTGCGGTCTTTGTGGAGGAAAATTTTCTATTCATTTTCAAAAACTTGAGGAAAATTTCTGAAAATTTATAGCATAGTCCATAGACCCATTGGTAGCTACATGGGTTAAACATTCCCTTCCCATGGGAATCTAACAATTCCATGTAGAAGATGAGAATGAAACTATGGGAATAGTGGGTGTAACATTCCCTTCCCATGGGATTAAAAATTCAACCAACCTTCCAACTATGGCAGAATCTATTCCTTTATATTGTGATAATCAGTCAGCCTTACACATAGCAGCCAACCCTGTCTTTCATGAGCGGACAAAACATATTGAGATTGACTGTCACATAGTGAGGGAGAAGGCTCAAAGTGGATTCATCAAATTGCTCCCCATTTCATCACAGGATCAACCAGCAGACATTTTTACCAAAGCTCTCTCTCCTTCTCCTTTTGTTGCTTGTTATTCCAAGCTTGGATTACTCAATGTTCATCCTCCAAGCTTGAGGGGGGGTGTTGATTAGTATGGATGGATTAGTTGCATCTGATATAGCAGTAGGTGTTTGGCTGTTATCTCTGTTATTTGTTATTTCTTTCTGTTTCTGTTTTACTGTCTTGGGTTAGCTCTGTTTTGTTTTCTATATATATGTTAAACCCATCTTGTAGAGGGAGTGTGAAAAAACACACTAAGCATACACTTTGTAAGATTCACAAGATGGAAATGAAACTATGGGAATAGTGGGTGTAACATTCCCTTCTTATGGTATTAAAAATTCAACATCCATGTAAATAATTTCTTAATTCATCGAGCTTTTACCAGATCCGTATTTTTCAAGGTGGATGATGGGCCATGGATTCACTCATGAACAGACGAAATTGCCCCCATGCTCTCCCTTCGCCCCACCCTCCCCATCTTCAACCCCAAACCCAGTTTATCGACCACCACCACCATATTCTCCACAACCATAGCAGCAGCACCGATGTCAGACTCAGACCAACAAACCCAACCAACCCACTCTTCCCAAAATGCCCCCACACCCGTCGAGAATTACCCTGTGCCACTGTCGCCTCCACTCCCCGCAATCTCCAAACAAATCGAACTAACCAGAGCAATGACCGCAACTTCAAACTCAAGCCTCTTCTCTCTCTCAACAACCCACATCCTCTACGAAGACCAATGGCTCATTGCCCTCAACAAACCCCAAGGAATCTACTGCGAGACCATCCTCTCCTCTGTTCCTACCCTTCTCAAAGGTCCATAAGAAAATCCTGTATGCTCAAGAAACATTCATAACCCCCCATTTTAGATTTTTTGCAGACCAAAGAGTAGTGATTATGTGTTCCGAGAACATAGAAGAATTTCTCTTTTTAGATCTATAGATTTCACCTTTTTTATTTTTGTTACAGGAGTCAATGTTAGCGTGCCGGAGGAGCTGCACCTCGCTAACCGCCTCGACCGCGACACGAGCGGCGTGACGATTATAACAAAGTCCCACAAAGTGGCCGCGAAGCTCGTGAAGGCTTTCACCGATCACGCGGTGAGGAAAACCTACATCGCGCTCTGCACCGGCGCGCACCCTAAGTGGAACCGGATTACCGTGAGGTCCGGTCACGGCAGGTCCAAATTCGGCGCATGGCGAGTTTACGCTACCTCGGATGTCGGGCGGAAGCTACCGGGCGGGTCGGTAGTCCGCTCCATGGAGACTTCGTTCGAGGTTTTATCAGTAAACGGGAAAGGAAGTTTCAGTGATATGTGTGAATTTAGCAACGGTGGTGATGATGTGGTGGTTGTTGAAGAGAAAGCTGTGAGAGAAGGTGGTGATGTGGAGGGTGAGAGTGAGATAGTTGTGAGAGCGTATCCGAGAAGTGGAAGAACGCATCAGATTCGGTTGCATTGCCAGTACCTTGGGATTTCAATTAGAGGGGATGTGAAGTATGAGGGCGTGTCCGAGTGGAAGGGGAAGCCATGTGAGGGTCACGCGCTTCATGCAGAGAGCTTGTCGCTCGAGCATCCGGTAACCGGAGATCACGTGTTGATCGATGCTCCGCTCCCACCCTGGGCCAACCAGGCCTTGAAGTTCCAACTTTAGGGTATGTTTTTTAATTTGAATTCTTTGGAAGGGGATGGAGGACTTGTAAGATTTCCACTTGTTTGGAAACTGCAGAATTGAATTCTTTGAATTCTTTTATGGAATTGAATTCAGCTCGTTGATTTGATATCAATGTTGTGCTTAGGTCTAGGAATTGAATTCATAGTAAGATATTCTTCACACCTCAAAATCGAAACTCACACACATTACGTCTCTTGTTTGGATCTGCTTAGGAGTTAGGAGAATTCCGTTGTGGTTTTCTTATGATCTTGCCATGAAGGAGCCAGTGTCTCAGCCTAGTGACTTTGATTTGGTGCCTCAGAATCCGTGGTGAAATTGGAGCCAATTCTGCCAGGATCATTGAGCTGCTAATTCTAATCTTAGGAGAAAGGAGGATCAAGGTTGTTAAGAACAATGTTAGGATTCGTGACCACTCACATTCAATCCATCATGGGATTCGCGACAACTCATTCAATTCATCATTGGTAACATTACAGTTGTGAGTTTGGTTGCGCCTTGTTTGTTGGGTGATGGGCACCTCAGAAATTGAGGCTCTTGCTAGCAAAATTTTTACATAAACAATTTGCATTGTTATATTTTAGCCTTGATAGTTTTGATTATAAGTCCTAGCTCTGTTTCTCCAAGTCATATCTGTTTATGTATCGTTGAATACTGGAGTATACCAAAATAAATATAGAAATATGTATGTTTTTCTTATATTTATATGAATTTAATTTTCATCTACCGACGCAGTTTATATTTTTTTACACATTCATTCAATCATGTGTTGTCACGTTAACCATAATTGTGTTTTTTCTCTCCCACTACCTGATTCTCTCTTCCACTACCTGAAAAAGTCATACAAACGAAGTGTTTTAATTGGATGACGGTGTAAAATATATTTATTCTGTGCATCAAAATTAAACTCTATTTATATTTGTGTTTGATACTTTTTGTTTATTTATATATGTAGTTGATAAATGATAGAAAAAAAGTTATTCAAAAAAGCAATTAAGGAATGAGTGGTTTATATTATTTTGTAATATAAAACACTGATTGAAGTATATCAGCTGTATTTTTAAACATTTGTGTTCTTCTTGTTGAGAAAACAATAATGTTTGACGTACAATAGAAATATATCTAACTTGTATCCAACGTGTGCTATTCATGTTACATGATGTGTGCTATACGTATATGTGTTATACGTATAGCACACATCCTATAACATGGATAGCACACGTTTGATACAAGTTAGACGTATTTCTGTTGTACGTCAAACATTATTGATTGAGATAGAATAAGTCAATTGATCTAGCCTTACTGTTTCATAATAACAGTAAACTAACACTTAAGAAATTATATCGATCAAATTACTTGTAGGACTTAAATTGGCAACTTGCAGAACAAAGATAAGGACCTATATATTTTAAATAGCTAGTTCCAATGACTGTCCACACTGGTTTAACTTTCTTGACAGGCATAAAGGAGAATAAGAAAAGTAATTCCATTCAATCTTGGTTTGTCCCTTGAAACCGAGCCGTTGTTTCTAGCACATAATCTTCTAGACTGGTTTAGATTGGCACGCTTTGAATGACTTCATCTTGCGCATAAGAGCATTATTCTTATGCTGGTTCGGTTCAATCACCTAAGCAAACATTCTTTAATTGTTGATATTGATCATGCTTCTGTTTATTTATATATAACTTTAAGCATTGACCAATTGATGATATAAAATGTATACTTTTTTTCTCTGAAATAAAATATTTATTTCATAGGCTAGGTTAAGGTTATTGATATGAGACTTGGAGATTTCAAATTCTAAAAACAGTCTCCGTGCAAAATAGAGGTAAAATTGTATCCATCATCAAAGGAGTGCTATTGGTACATATAGAAGTATCCTCCACCTATTTTCCACTCATTTCAAATATTGGCAACTTTGATACATTTCAAATATTGGCAACTTTGATACATATGTTGGCAACATATACATCAAAGTTGTCAACATTTGAAATGGATGAAAAATGGTTATAAGTACATTTCTCATCATTATATCTACTCTTTTTAAACTGCACCCAGTGGGAACTTCATGCACTCAACCGTACTTTAAATACAATATTTACTTTAAGTGAACAGTTTTTACATACAGTTGCTACTTGTGAAAGTGAAGGTGATATTTGTACTTGACTACTTGTAGACATCAACATCATATTTTCAAAACAGAAGTTGGATTCCTTTGTATTTCTCAGCCCATCGAATGAATTGAACTAAAAAAATGTCCTACCAATTACTCAAAACCGCCAGTTTACAAAATCAAACCTGTTGAAGTCCTAAACCATCATTCAGAACAACCAGTTTTTGTAGATTCTGATGGCCATGCAAGGACCCCTCGTATTCCTCTTTTATTTTTTATTAATTACACTTTCTAGATTTGTCTATGAGGCTATATAACTCGGTGGTGAATTTGTTATCTTAGCTAAAGAAGTTTACAAGAACATAACTTTCAACTGAGGGAATTTGAAGAAATGGGTGAGTTGAGTGAGGGACTTACACAAGTTCTGATACCTGTGGCAGCATTAATAGGAATCGGGTTTGCTTTGCTTCAATGGTTTCTAGTCTCAAAGGTCAAGGTCTCTGCTGCTGCGGATCGCAACGGTGTGGACAATGGATACAAGAGCAGCTTAATGGAAGATGCTGAAAATGGTGTTCAGGGTCCTGAAGTTGCCATTAAGTGTGCTGAAATTCAGCAAGCAATTTCTGTTGGTGAGATGTGTCTCCTTCACTCTATTAAGCTTATCATTAGATTTAATTATGATTCCATGAGCTAAACAATGACTCCATTTTGGTATGTTTCCAGGTGCTACTTCATTCCTATTTACTGAGTATAAGTACCTCACTATTTTCATGGGAGTATTTGCTGTGATAATTTTCCTCTTTCTGGGATCTGTTAAGGGCTTTAGTACCAAAAGTGAACCTTGCACTTACAATGAAGGGAATCTTTGTAAACCGGCGCTTGCTAATGCTGTCTTTAGCACTGTTGCATTCTTGCTTGGTGCTCTCACCTCTGTCCTTTCTGGCTTTCTCGGGATGAAGATCGCGACCTATGCCAACGCTAGAACAACTCTTGAAGCGAGGAAGGGGATAGGGAAGGCTTTTGTTACTGCTTTCCGGTCTGGTGCAGTGATGGGGTTTCTTCTTGCCGCGAATGGTCTGTTGGTGCTATATATCGCCATCAATTTGTTCAAACTTTATTATGGAGATGACTGGGAGGGACTTTACGAGTCTATTACTGGCTACGGGCTTGGAGGTTCGTCAATGGCACTCTTTGGAAGAGTTGGGGGAGGCATATACACTAAAGCGGCTGATGTTGGTGCTGACCTTGTTGGGAAAGTCGAACAAAATATACCAGAAGATGATCCGCGCAACCCAGCTGTAATTTCTAGTTCTCCTTTCTTATTAATAATCATCATAAATGCTATCTGTTGTAGAAGTTTTGGAAGCTTTTCATGGTTTGTAAGCTATCATTCCAACCATGAAAGTTTCACTTCTACTATAGACATTATAAACCTTCGGTCTCTAATGCATAATTTCTGAAAATCTTAAGCTACTTAAACTATAAAATAATTGCATGTTTACATTTCTAGTGACTAAATTGTGCGAGTCTTTTCAGGTTATTGCAGACAATGTAGGAGACAATGTTGGAGACATCGCTGGTATGGGTTCCGACTTATTTGGGTCTTATGCAGAATCGTCCTGTGCAGCTCTGTTTGTTGCATCCATATCATCTTTTGGAACGAATCATGACTTCACAGCCATGTCATATCCCCTTATCATTAGCTCAATGGGAATTGTGGTTTGCTTGATCACAACCCTTTTCGCGACTGATATATTCGAAATAAAAAACGTCAACCAAATAGAACCATCGTTAAAACGACAGCTTCTTATCTCCACTGTCTTGATGACTGTTGGTATTGCCATAGTAAGCTTCTTTGCTCTGCCATCAGAATTCACTCTCTATAACTTTGGGTCCACCAAGGTTGTCAAGAACTGGTATGACTAATTTTCAAACTGCCAACCTATTTTTGTCAGAATTTATGGATTGTTTAGTATTTATAGTTTATATTATTCAAATTTGATCTCATCAATTACATAATTATTACAGGCACCTTTTCTTTTGTGTTGCAATCGGATTATGGGCTGGACTTGTAATTGGGTACATTACTGAGTACTTCACTAGCAATGCTTACAGGTAAAAAGCCTTCTTGAGTTCTTGTGATGGAAATTATGTTTCAAACTCCCTAAATATTTGAATTATACAAAATTTCCAGAAATTCAGATTATGTAAAATGGCATAAATTATTTCAAATCCATTAACTTGCACACTTTAAGACACCCACATATATACTAAAGGACATTTTCTTTGACATGAATTCCTGTTTTCTATTAGGCATTTAGATGCGAAGTTGTTAACTATTTCGTATTTCATTTGCATATTGCAGTCCAGTGCAAGATGTGGCTGATTCCTGCAGGACTGGAGCTGCAACAAATGTTATTTTCGGATTGGCACTAGGATATAAGTCGGTCATCATCCCCATATTTGCTATTGCGGTTGCTATTTATGTAAGTTTCAGCCTTGCCGCCATGTATGGAATCGCCGTTGCAGCACTTGGAATGCTGAGTACCATCGCCACTGGTCTTGCCATTGATGCTTATGGTCCCATTAGTGATAATGCTGGAGGCATTGCAGAAATGGCTGGAATGAGACATGAGATACGGGAACGGACAGATGCTCTGGATGCTGCAGGAAACACTACAGCTGCCATAGGCAAGGTGACATGTTTTCCCGAAATAGTGTGTTTTACTAGCTTGCGCTAAATGCTGTTATTGATTTCGGACGGCCCTTGGCACAACAAACTGAACTATAAAGACCAGTAAATTTTCATATTCAAAATATGTGCTGTTTTGCATGATGATCTGAATCTTTTGTCTTTCTAATAGGGTTTTGCGATTGGATCGGCTGCACTCGTGTCACTTGCATTGTTCGGTGCTTATGTGAGCAGAGCAGGCATCAAAACAGTGAATGTTCTGACCCCAACAGTTTTTATTGGTTTGAT
Source organism: Aeschynomene evenia (assembly GCA_013621005.1). Lineage (NCBI taxonomy): Eukaryota > Viridiplantae > Streptophyta > Magnoliopsida > Fabales > Fabaceae > Aeschynomene > Aeschynomene evenia. Next base: position 13,691,756 of record CM024271.1, read on the forward strand.
TGTTGGAGCAATGCTTCCCTACTGGTTTTCTGCCATGACAATGAAGAGTGTCGGGAGTGCAGCTCTCAAGATGGTCGAAGAAGTTCGTAGGCAGTTCAATACTATTCCCGGTCTCCTCGAAGGAACTGGAAAACCAGATTATGCAAATTGTGTGAAGATTTCAACTGATGCCTCGCTTAGGGAGATGATCCCACCTGGTGCACTGGTTTTGCTTACTCCACTTATTGCCGGAACATTCTTTGGAGTAGAAACTCTTTCTGGTGTTCTTGCTGGCTCTCTTGTTTCTGGTGTGCAGGTAAAAGGCCTTAGGCTTTGTTTGGGAGTTTGGAGGGGAGGAGAGGGGAAGGTTTTGAAGGGAAAGATAGGGAGAGGGAAGGGAGGAGGTTGGAGGAGATAACATCTCTTTGTTTGTGAGTTTTAAAATCCCCACATTGGAGGAACTTGAAAATGAGGAGTTTGGAGGATTTTGGAGAGTTTTCAAAATCCTTCAAACACCTCTCCTCCCCATCAATGCAACTTACAAACACAACCAAACCTCTCAAAGTCTTTCACTCCCCTCCCCTCCCCTCCAAAACCCAACTCACAAACACACCCTAAATCTCTTCTATTTCAACGTCGATGCTGATTTAGCCGTCATGATTTTGCTTTCATGAACATCAGGTATTGATATCCAAATTTGACAAGATGATTTAATTTTTTTCTGCAGGTTGCAATTTCAGCTTCAAACACTGGGGGAGCATGGGATAATGCCAAGAAATACATAGAGGTAGGGGAAACGGTTTCATGTTACCATTCAAATCTTTCCTGAAAAATTCCTAACTACCCATTATTCAATAAAGACCTAAAATTCCTAGTAATAAACCAAAATCCTATGTAGGTTGAGAAATGATTTGTGTACACCTCAAAATTAGCCGTTATGTGTAATAATCCAACATTTTGAAACTAGTAATCCAACTTTTAAAAATGTTGGATTAATGTATAATAATAAAAGTTGGATTACCAGTTTCAAAATATTGGATTATTACACTTAGTGGCTGATTTTATGGTGTACATGTAGCATTAGTCATGCAGGTAAGTTGCAAATGCCTTTGCACAAGCATTCGTGTGAACCAAAAACTTATTTATAAACAATAACACATTCCAACTAATTCCCAAAAAGATATAAATTTGTATCAACTATATAGCTAGTAACTAACCCCTCCCCAACATTTAAGTATTAAAAAAGCTTCATAACTGTTTGATGGTTCTTTACTGATCTATAGCTTGCCAATGAAGAATCCCACAAGGAACCCATTGCATTTTAATTTTGTCTTTTTTGACCACTTTTTGCATTTAGGAAATATAACACTGTACATTTTGTGCCTATAGGCTGGTATTACTGAGCATGCTGTATCACTTGGACCAAAGGGTTCAGATGCACACAAGGCAGCCGTTATAGGAGACACTGTTGGAGACCCTCTGAAAGACACTTCAGGTCCCTCACTCAACATTTTGATCAAGTTGATGGCAGTTGAATCGTTGGTTTTCGCGCCATTTTTCGCGGCTCATGGAGGCTTGATATTCAAATTACTCTGATTTTGGAGATGATGTAACTAAACCCGGTTTATACGTGTTATGTTCAACAAAATCTGGTAGAGCTGTGAGATTTGACAGTGCTTGCTTTATGTTTATCAGTAGTACCATGGTCTAGTTTGATTAGACCAATTTTATCTCAGCAATAAAATTTCACACGATGCAATTGTAGGGTGTGTGTGGTTCGTAGAATGAAATCTCATTTTCGGAAATAGTATTTTTTATTCATTTTTTAAAATATAATACGTAAGATATTTGATTTTCAGAATAATATTTTTAGGCATATATTATTTAAAAAAAAAATCATAACTGACGGATCATGACAAAGTGCTAATGGATCTAAGTGGTAGGCTAATGGATCTCATTGGTAGAGATGGCAATGGGGATCTGTTCGTGGGGATATCCGTGAGGATCCCCGCATGTGGGGCCCCGCGAGTGGGGATTTTTTCCTGTGGGGATGAGGATGGGATAAAAGTTGCCCCGAGGGAAATTTAGTGATGAGGATGAGGACTATGCTCCCCGTCCCTTGAGGATCTCCGTCCCAAGGGTGTTTTTTATAATTTTATTTAGAGTTAATACTCAATTTAGTCCTCCACTTTGCACACGCAACTCAATTTGGTCCTCCACTTTAATTTTTGCTTAAAATAGTCCCCCACTTTGCATTCCGTAACTCAAGTTAGTCCTTTCGTCCATACTCCATCTTAACTCCGTTACATGGTTGCTGAGGTGTCCGTTAAGTGCCACAGTGGCAGATGATGTGTACTCAGCAAAGTCAATAGCTCAATTTGGTCCTCCACTTTACAATTATTGAATCAATTTGGTCCTCTTCACTTTTCTAAAATTATGACAACCAAAATTTTTTCTTCATCCATTTTATTCTTCTTATTCTATTTTTTTATATATAAATATAAAAAAATTGTGAAACAAATTGATTATCTCAACATTAATAATATTTTGAAATTGAAATAGTTTTTTATTTGAAATAATTTTTTAACCATAATAATAGCTTTTTATTTTTTTGAATAATCTAAAAATATAATGAAAAATAAAAAATAAGTTTAATAATAAAATGTAAATGAAATAAAAATATCAATAATGATTTTAAATTATAGTTGATATTGAATATCAACATTAAAAATTAATATTATCTAATATTTTTTATATATTTTTAATATTTTATTAATATCTTATATATAATTAAAGCACCTTAAGCTTTATAAAAATATTCCATTAATTAAAATATTTGCATATAATTAAAAAAATGTATAACCTAATATTATAAATTATATAACACACTTGTAAAAAAAAAATTTACATAATCTATATATATAGTAAAATATATAATTCTGTTAGTACATCTAAATATTGATTACAATATATAAATATATTTTGTATTTTGGTTTAAAAATATATTCATTTATTTATTTTGTTTAAAAAATATAATTATGAATAATATAAAATAATAAAAATAACTAGCAACTTGACAATTAATAGAATAACACTGGATTAGTTACAAACAATTGCTTGATAATTAAGATGGAGGTAATCTTATGTTGCTCTTCATGATTCAATGAATCGGGAAGAATGAGAGACATGTGAAATTAGTTTATTTTCTTTTGAAAAAAAGACTTGGTTAATAAGTGAAAGAGTGGTTATTTTTTAGAATGTATGAGAAATTTTAAGAAAAAAAATTGCTCTAAAATTAAATAGTTTTTTTTTATTTAGAATTTTAGAGACCAAAGCATAACCGATTTTTTTTAATTCTCTTTATAGTATTGTAGAGATAAAAAATAAAAAACATTATTATATTTAAAAATGATTTGAAATAAATAAGTTTTCAATTTAAAAATATTATTAATATTGACAAATCAATTTGTTTCACAATTTTAATATACTTAAACAAAAGAAGAAAAAAAAATATGAAGAAAAAATGATGATTGTCATAATTTTAGTAAAGTGAAGAGGACCAAATTGATTCAACAATACTAAAGTGGAGGACCAAAATGAGTTATTAACTTTGCTAAGTACACGTCATGTGCCACCATTGCACTTAACAGACACCTCAGCAGCCATGTAACGGAGTTAAGATGTAATATGGACGGAAGGACTAATTTGAGTTACGGAATGCAAAGTAGAGGACTATTTTGAGCAAAAATTAAAGTGGATGACCAAATTGATTCGCATGTGCAAAGTGGAGGACCAAATTGAGTATTAACTCTTTTATTTATATAGTAAATAATCATTTATTAACACACTTGTACGTTCACCATAATTCACTCAACATTTCATGATTCTCTTTCTTCCTCTTCTCCTCTCACTTTTCACTCTCTCCCACCAAGTTGTTGCATGACTTCCTCCTTCATTCTTCTATCTTTGTTTCTCTTCTTTCCCTCCCTATACTCACAACTCATCTTCACTTATAAGGTTGTCATCTTCACTATTCCCTTCTCCTTTCTTACCGTCACTATTCACTTTTATTGTATTCTATTGATATTTTTGTTGAAATTTTGGTAGTTTTTCGAAGTTTTTTTTTTTCAATTTTCAATCTCTATTTGGGGCCCCACCGGGAATGGAGATCGGGGATGGGAGCAATTTTCTCCCCTTGGCGAGGATTGGGAATGGGGACAAAGATATTTTTTATTGTGTGGGGCAAGAATGGGGATACTACTCCCCGCAAATTCCCCACCCCATTGTCATCCCTACTCATTGGTGGGTTTGTGGGTCCAACATTCTCTTTTCGTGAGAATCTAACATTCACATGTGAAAGGTGAGAATGAAACCATGGGATTAGTGGGTCCAACATTCCCTTCACATATGAATAAAAATCTAACATTCATGTAAAAAACTAGTCTAATACCTGTGCGATGAACGAGATTATATCGAATTTTACATTTAAAATATTAAATAATTAATGAAAAAATATTTATATAAAAAGAAGTTAAATGAAAATATGTTATTCATAAATTTATTTTGTAAATATAACAATAAAAATACATAATGAAATTATTATTATATTAACAGATGCATATAAAATTAAAATAGAATCTTGGAGGATTGTCTAAGAAGTCAGAACTACTTATCACATAAAAATATGAATATATAATTTTTAAATTGCTTTTATAAATAGATCATGTATATTGAATCATCACATATTTAACATATGGATTGTCTATTTTATAACTTTTTCATCTATTTTATTATTACTAATATTCTTAAATAAATCTAAAATTTTAAAAAATATTTAATCTCTAAACAATCACTAAAAATCACAAAATATCCACAAATTATTAAACACTAAAAATTGCGAAAATTACATAAAACATTAAAAATTACTAATTATCATTGAATCTGATTTATATTCATATTATTCAATCACATATTTATATTTATAATATTCAATCACGTAATTAGTTTTCTTCTTTTTCAATATCGAATTCGTATTCATAAAATATTTATAATTATTCTCTTTCAACAATCAACCAAAATTAATCATAATTTACAGATTATCAATCACTAAAAACTACTGAAATCGTAGAAAATATTCAAAATCCATTAATTATCAATCATGAATAATTACTAATTATTCATATATATTCTCATCCAACAATCAACAAAAATATTAAAAAATTACTAATTCATGTTCATAATTATTCCTAATTAACAAAAAGTATTAGAAATATCTAAAATCAATCATTAAAGTTCTCTAAAATATTCACTAATTATCAATCACTATAAATCACAAAATTACAGGTAAAATATTCAAATATCACTAATTATCAAACATTAATAATTACTAATCATTCGTAATTATTCTCTTTCAAAAAAAATATGTTCATTATTTATGTTTTATATTTCCCGTGAGACAATCAATCAATCATGTCAAATATTTAATAATGACAATTAAGTTGTGGTAAGTGAATTCAGTTCATTAACAAAATTAGTCTTATCCAAAATAAATTATAAAATAAAACTATTATTTTATGTAGGATTGAATGTGGTGAATAATCAAATAATTAGATAAAAATTATTTTAATTTAGATATATTATAATTCAAATTAATATTATGTAATATATATAGAAATATTTGTTCCATTAATAATTAGATATATTAATAATTTAAGTTAATATTAAAATATTATCTAAATAGTAGGATAGAATGTGGTCAATAATAAATAATTAGGTAAAAATTATTTTAATTTAGATATATTATAATTCAAGTGAATATTATGTAATATAGAAACATTTGTTCCATTAATAATTAGATATATTAATAATTTAAGTTAATGTTATAATATTATCTTAAATATTATAATATTATCTGAAATATTATAATTCAAGATATATTATGTAATATTAAGATAGTAATATGAATATTTTCCATATTTAAATCGTAAAATTAAATAAAATAAATCTTAGAAGGGTTATGATATTATCATATGTGGCAAATTTTGAATGGTCAATATAGGGGCTAATTGGTAATCTATCATTATGTGTATGTCTTTTAGTATACTAATAGATATTCATTATATCTTAAACATTTGTAAATATTTATCCAAAATTTGTTAAATCATGAATAAAAATAAAATTATTAAATATTTATCCAAAATTTGTAAATCATGAATAAAAATAAAATTGAAATCAAACTTAATCAATCAAGACACATGTAGAAAACTAACAATTATAGTAAATTTATGAAACACAATCTTTTATGCAAAATATTTTTTGTTGATGTGATATCAAATTTCATTTAAAATCACTATCTTAAATGATTTTTGTTTAAAGATTTCAATATTTCAATTGAAATGTGTCTCTAATTACATTAACTTTTCAAAACGAGAGTTATTCAAGTAAGAATGTAAAAAAGTTACAATATAAAAAGTTTATTTTATTTAAAAAATACAGTAGTAAAAAATAGAAATTTTTTATTTAATAATAAAAACAAAAATGCATATCCATAGAGAAACTAATTGATTTTTCTCATTCTTTATAACAAAATAAAACATTAAAAAATAAAAATAAAAAGTCATTCAAATGATAATAAAAAAGTAATTTGATTAAAAAACATAATAAAAATAGTAGAGAAAGGAAAAAGTAAAATATCAAAAGACTCTTGTAACACTCCGATCTTTATTAAGTTCTAATTAAGTGAAATTAAGGATAATTGACCTTAGTTAGAATTTAATTGATTTCGAGTGGATAAGTTTCTCCTTGATGACCCTTGTGTGCGATATGTGTTTGATTTATATGTATTTATGTGTTTTATTTGATGTTTTGATGATGCATGATGTTAGGAATGATGTATGTATGTTTATAGCACGAGTTGAGACGTTTTAGAGGTGTTTTGGGGCTGTTTCGCAGCCCAGTAATCGATTACCACGGGTTGGTAATCAATTACATTGTGCATATTTTCAAATCTAGGCATTTTAACAGGTTGTAATCGATTACAACTTCGTGGAAACCGATTATAATCTGTATAGTTAGAGTTTTAAGTGCGTTTTTAGTCATGTGTTGGCCCCACAACATCTCCATATCATTCCTAGTCGTGCCACCACGTGAAAAACCTAATTCCTACTATCAGAAACACTTCTTGCACGCTCTCTAAACTCTTGTGCCTCCACCATACACAAACTCTCTCTCAAGAACATAAGTCATAGCCATTCCACAATACAAAACTCGTATCAGACCTCAACGAAACACAACAACAATTACATATTCTAAACTCTCTCACCAAAACACATTCTTCATTCGATTCTAATTCTCCAAAAGAAATCATTTTCATAATCCTACCATTCGTGGGGCTAGAGAGGAAAAGTGAGAACGCGTTCTACGTCGGGAAAAGGGTGTCTCTACGCTTTGCTTAGGAAGTCTACAAGAGGTAGGGGTTTTAGATATGCATTTGTATATATATTTTCATGATAATTCTGATGTGTGACAATGATATTATTGTTAACTCGTTTTTTCTATTGGGGTTCATAAAATAGTTGTGTTTTACCGTATGATTTTCAAAGAGAAAAGTGTTTTACCGATTGAAAAGTGTTTTGAATGTATTTTACCGATTGGTTTATGTTTATCTTTGTTTTGTGTCGATTGGAATGATTCTAGATTAAAGTTTTAGCCATTGGCTCATGAAAAACGTGTTTTGGAACCCTAGAATAAGAGTTTTCGTGTTCAAAATCGATTACCACGGGTGTGTAATCGATTATGAGATGAGAATTTCCAATCGCAAGAAAACATGCTCTCTGCAGCTTTTACGAAAATTAATTGTTTTGACCCTTTATGTACCCTAATGCGTTCTACAACTTGTATGGATGATATATATGATTTGTACATGATTTATATGTGATTATATGAGCTGTAATGTATGTTTATATGTTAATATGTGATTATGGGTTATGATATTTATATTATATATGTATATATATCGTTAAAGTCATATGTTAAAGGCAAAGATGTCACTGGGTGTCACACAGATAAAGTTAATGCTATGATAAAACACCACCGCCTTCAGTCACTAATAGAGTTGGTAAGGGAGGGATGACAACCTCGATTTCTGACTTCATTGGCAAGGGAAGGTGAGACCCCATCTCCTTGATAATTTTAGGATGAGCTCATGCCTAGGGGCCGGTAATGTGGAGAATATTGAGAGGAGGGTGGCAGGTCAAAGATTAATGCAAGATAAATATGATTGATATTATGATATGTTATGTTATATTATGATGAATTTCCCGTTTACGTTAGGAGCACTATTACATCACATTGAGACCTTTAATCATTTATGTAATGTCATATGTACTAATAAAATGAACAAGACGCACTGATATAACGCCGGTTTTGCTAATATTTTATTCCCCTAATTTGAGCAATTATATGTAATTCTTTACTCTATTCTTAGCCTTTTGTTGTGTTTATTACAACAAGGATTTATTTGGAGCTTAATGAAAATAAAGGCTAATTGAATGTGTTTTATGATGTTTTTGCAATTCAAGGATGACCTTTGCACTTGGTCTTTGGTATTTGGTGTTTGTGGTGCAGGTCATAGCAATTATTGGAGCAATGGACATCAGAAACAGAGTAAGGAAGCGAAACAGTGGATTTCTGCCCAGGGTCATGTGCCCTGGCTCCATATATGCGCCCTGGCCCCCGTAGCAGCATTAAAATTTCTTCTGCAGAAAACCCAGTGCGCCCCGACGCCCTATATGCGCCCAGCGCGCGTCTGCAGTATTTTGACAGCAAGGACCAATCTGCAAATTGACGCGAGGGATTTAATTGCAACACCTTGGGAGTTGTTTCCACTATAAATATCAGTGTTAGCTCGACTTAAAACATAACTCTACACACCTAGACTCTTATTTTTATTCTACTAAGTTAGGGTTTTGTCTCATTAGGATTCCATTACTCTCAGTTTTACGCCCTAACTTTCTCCATTCTGTCTTCCGTTTGTTTACTTTCAACGTTATTCGTCAAGTCTTTGGATTTTCATTCTTGGTTTTCTCCTTTGACTCAGTTGTAAGTTATTTTTCAGAATTAATTCAACGTTTCGTCATTCGTCAATTTACTTGTTTTTACTCTATTTTCCATTAATCCTTATTTTCGTTGTTCTTTCTCTTTATTGTTCCCAAATTAATTTTGTTTCTTTCATTCATAATCCTTGCAATTCAGTTTATGTTTTTTCCCGTTCTCCATGAGTAACTAATTCTCTTGATGGTTCATGATGGTGTGAGCACCATTGGGGTAATTTGAGGCTTTGCACTTCATCTTGCATTAGTTTTTATTGTCAATCCTAACATATAGTTTGAGATCTCGAATTTGTATGTGTTTAATTTATGTTGTTGGCTTGCTCGATCGAGTTAGGTTAATGCATTTGGCATGTTTGTGTGTTAGTTGATCAACTGATGCATGACATACTAGGATTGACATATGATTAGTTAATTGGTTGATTAGTCTCTTTAACTAGGTTAATGTGATTGGGTTTAAAGGTTATTGAAAACAAAACTAAAGGTGAGATCTCACTAATTAATCTTATTCTAGGCAACCTATCATTAGAATAACAACAATAGGGTTAGATCTAACTCTAGCGTAATTAATCAATTTATGCATTCTTTTGTAGCCAATGAGAAACTCCCCAATGTTTGTTCCACCTCATGAATCACTGTTTTTAATATTTTATTTCAATTAATTCAGTTTTTAATTCGTGCATACAAAACTCCCAATTTGTGACAACCCTCATACAACTAGTCTTGAGTATAGCTCTCTTAGTCATTCTCTTGTGAGAGACGACCCTGGTTTCCACTACACTATATTAGGGGAACTTGGTTTTAAAAATAATAAATTTGTGGGAGTTGCGACGCTTACCATCAAATTTTTGGCGCCGTTGTCGGGGAATGGCGAAGAAAATAATCTCTAGTTGTGTGATTTGTGCATATTGTACATAATCGTTTTTCTTTGTTTCTTTGAAAATTAAAAACAACAAAAAGATTTTATTTATTTTTTCATTGCATTACATAGCATTCTACATATTCCATCTATACATTGCATTACATTTAGCATTTGAATCCATAAAACTTGTTGTTCGTAGAACAACAAAGTTCTGCGTCGACATGAGTGCCCGAGCGCCCACTCAGCACTCCAGCACACCTTCAGAGCGTGCCCCAACGCCCCAAGGCTGCCCGAGCGTTTGTTCGTCACTTGGAAGCAGTTTTTACGTTTTCTTTTCTTATTTTTCTTCTTTTGTTTTGAACTAACATGAACACTAACCCCAATTGTAGTCTCCAAGTTTTCTCTTTTCATGGTTTTGCAGGTTATTAATCTAGCGGTAAGATGCAAGAGCCACCATTACCCTCATATCTCTACCAAACACCATACCCATACCAAGACCCTCAACCATACTATGATCCATACCCATCCTTTGACTCCTACTACCAGACATATAATGAACCACCACCATCCTCCTACATTGAGACATTTCCATACACATACCACGAGCCTACTCCTTATCCATGCCCAATTGAATACCTTGATCAACCAACCATTAAACCATTCTACCAACCACAACCTTCTCAACCTCTTGCACAGTCCACTCCTTGTGATGATACTGAAAACTCCATGATGAGACAAATATTTGAAGTACTCATGACAAACCAGCAAGAAATTTTGTGCATGAAAGAGGAACTCTAACAATTGAGAACTCAGGCCACCTCATCACCACCTTCTCTACCACCACTAGCTTCACTTCCACATCCACCATCACAAGAGGAACTGAGTTCCCTATTGTTGAAGAGAATTATGTTTTGGAGCAATTGGATTGGGAAACATTGAAATCCATGGTGGAAGAATTATCTAGGGAGGTCGAGGAAGATTTTGATGTGGGGATAGTCTATGAGGACCCTCCACCCCTACTCGGCACCGTGCTAGACACTTTGTGTGCGGAGGAAAGTTCTTTGGGTGTCGGAGTCGCTGTAGAGATTCCCACACTAGGAGAAATTGACGAGGCCTGCAAGGATGAATTCGTGGATTCCATTCCTCGTCCCTTGTTGTTTCGAGGCCATCATTGGGACCTTTCCCATTTTCTCTTGGGCCTCATGAGTATGCTCGTCTTGAGACTGATGCTCAACTCCTTACTCTTTGTGGAGTGCCGGTATCTTCTCAAGTTCGAATCTCTTGGAAACTAATTAATTTTAATTTTGTTTTCTCTAACCCGTCTTGTGAGGACTTTCATCCCTCCTCACTTGATTTTGTTTGTTTTAGGGATGCTTTTTGCAGGAGCGGATGTTGTGCTCCAAGGGGCAATCTAAGGACCAAGACTCATGGGTCCCGAAATAGGAAAATGATCACTCTCCTCGGAGTGGTTCACTTCTTATGGGATCCAGGTGGAGGGGAGGAAGGCACAGCATGGTGGAAGGTCCTAGATCAATTCAAACATAAGCCACCCTGAGAGTAGCCGACCAAACATCCAACTTAAGGACGTTAAAGCAAAGTGCTTTGTGGGAGACAACCCACCAAATTTTAATTTTGCAACCTTTTATCTTGCTTTTTATATTTTATAGTTATAATTAATCACTCTATGTTTGTTAGATTCAATTTTGCATTAGGGAGTCTCATGCACTGAGTACATGACAACAACAAACATTTTCTGCAGCAGAACCGGCGCTCTGGCGCCCTGCTGGCGCTCTAGCGCCCGTGCAACCACTGTTGTAGCGCCCTAGCGCACTTCCTGCGCCCTGGCGCATCTGAGCGATCAGCCGACAGCAACTGAATCTCTCCAAGTTCTTTCTATGCCCTTTTCTCTGTTCTTTTATTGTTGTCACTGAGGACAGTGCCTTATTCAAGTGTATGAAGGGTGTAGAAATTGCTTTTGTGAATATCTTGCATGTATAGTTATTTTGTTTTATTTTCCTTTATTTTATATGTTTGTGTATGATGATTAGTTAGTTATCTTTATAGAACCCTTTGGTCTGAATATTCTTTTACCCTGTGATTTTAGATAAGAAATTGTTGGCATATTATACCTGTATGAGTTTGAATTGTTTTTGTTATCTCTGACTGGTAGTTTGGATTGCCTGCGAGAATTTGAGCCTGTTATGTGATTAAATACATCTGTTGATCACTTTATTCCCGTGAGCACACACACACTTGTATTTGTTATTCCTGAACTTGCTTGATTCTTGTTTTTTGTTTTATACATGTTGCGTATGATTGAGACATGATTTTATTTTTATCTCTTTTAGCCACTTAGCCAAATAGCCACCTGATACACATTTCCCGTTGTTTGTAGCCAATTTGAGCCTTTTATCCCTTTATTCTTTTTTAAGCTCATTACAAACCAAAAGTGAAAAACAATGAAAAATTCCTCTGAGAAACTAGGAGGACATGGTTTGAACATTGGGCAAAGTCTTAAGTGTGAGAAAATTGGGTTTAAATTGTGAATTGGGATGGGAATAACCTGTAAAGGGTAGTGCTTTTATACATAAGTGGTAATGTTTTTGTCTTCTCTTTTGTTTCTCATTTAAAGGTTTCAAAGAAATTGGAAAGAGTACTCAGTAAAAATAATTAATTAAAAAAAATAAAAAAAAACGAGAAAAATTCAAAAAAAAATAACGGAAGATGAACGAGTCCCTTTCAACCGGGGTGATGAACCCAAGGACTTTTTTTACTTTTACGACCTCTTACTAACTCGGATCGGGATTAGGATCCCGTTCACCGATTTTGAGGTGAAGATTCTCCGGATTGCCGGAGTTGCCCCGAGCCAGCTCCATCCGAACTCGTGGGCCATGGTGAGGGGGTTTGTGAGTTCCTCGGGGTCCCTCCCTTCCTGAGAACCTTCTTTTACCTCTTCACCCTCACGCATCCTCACGGATCTGAGGGGTGGATCTCCTTCCGAGCTCATTCAGGTCGGAAGGTTTTCACCCTTTTCATTCCGAGTTCTCGCAGCGGAAGATACATCACCTTTTTGGTTCAGCTCGGAAGGCAAGCGTCGGTTCCATTTATACTGGCGCCGAGATGTCCTCTCCTTGAGCTTGGAGGAGGAGGATCTGACGGACGCCGAGCTAGCCTTGGCCAATCTCTTTCTCGACCATTGTCGAGCAAAGAACTTTTGTAGAGAATACTCTTCATACTCTTGTATGTTTTATATTTCTACTTTCCCGGGTTCCCTTTTAGGTTCGTGCCGGTTTTATATACATAGTACATTTTCCGGGTTCCCTTCTGGGGTAAATTGCACGTTTTTCTTTAACTTGTGTTTTTCACGAAGCTATGTTTTTTGTGCTAAGTTTTAAGCTTAACCATCTAATTTTATAACCAGCTCGGATTTTAGCCAACTCGGGGCTTTAACCAACTTGGGTTTTAATTTAATAACCAGCTCGGGTTTTAGCCAACTCGGGGCTTTAACCATGTGTTTTAATTCAATAACCCGCTCGGGTTTTAGCCAAATCGGGGCTTTAACCAACTTGGGTTTTAATTCAATAACCAGCTCGGGTTTTAGCCAACTCGGGGCTTTAACCATGGGTTTTAATTCAATAACCAGCTCGGGTTTTAGCCAACTCGGGGCTTTAACCATGGGTTTTAATTCAATAACCAGCTCGGGTTTTAGACAACTCGGGGCTTTAACCAACTTGGGTTTTAATTTAATAACCAGCTCGGGTTTTAGCCAACTCGGGGCTTTAACCAACTTGGGTTTTAATTTTAAGAGCTTTCGTACTTTCTAGGTTCGTCCGAGCTTATTGTACCGGAGTTATTTCCTTCTTAGTACTTAGCCGTTTTTCAATTATTTATAACCTCGTACATTGGGACTTTCGCAAGCGCCTCATATGTCGGGTATGTTCAGTGTGTTAAGCGTTCTTATACACAATATTTGAAACACTTCCCTTATGCGCCCGAGGTGTGTCTCCACCTCGTTCGTCGGGTACCCATTGGAACTCGATTTCAACTTCCGCTGGGTCTTGACCGGCGTTGGTTTCTTTAAGTATCGACCAGAGCTCGGGTTGGCCGTAGCTCGGTTCCTTTCACGCGTTTCGTTTCTAAGTGTTCACGCGTTTTTGTCTCGCGATTTCTCTTAGCTATTTTAAGCTTTCCTTTACCGGAGCTATTTCCGTATTTAGTGCGTTTTCCGAGCATAGACATGTCGGGCTTATTTCCTTAAGATAATTCTATGGCGTCGGGATTAGATGACCTCATATGTCGGGTTTTACAAGAATTAAAAAGGAGAATATTTTTATTAATATTCTTCCCGAACTCGCCTCGTTAAAACCTCCTGGGCAAGCGCCTGAGGTAGGAAAAAGAGTACGAGCTGGGGTACATTTGTTACAAGTAGAGTTTCCTAAGGTTCGTGGCATTTCACGACCTCGGAATTTCCGCCTAGGGTCTCTGGCTTGTCTTCCTTTTCTTCATCTTTTCCGCCTTTGATCTTGTCTTTGATCCTGAGGCTGTTGATGTAGCATTTCCGAGACTTGACTGGAGCCCCTTACTGTGACTACTGTTCCGTCCTCGTAGGGAACTTCATGACAAAGTGGGGAATTGATACTGCCGCCCCGAGTTTGCACAAAGCGGGTCTCCCAATGATCATGTTATAGGCTGAGTCTACCTTTGCCACTATGAAGTCGATCTCGACCGTTTTCATGAGCGACTTGGTGCCCATTGTGAGGTATAGGGCGATGTAGCCATCTGGTTTGATTACATCATACCCTGAGAACCCTATGAGTTTCTCGTGATGAGCCTTTAAGTCGGAGTCCTTCAGGCCCATCTCATCGAATGCTTCTCTGGTCAGCAGCTCGACCGAGCTCCCTGTGTCGACCAGGACCCTTCTTATCTCCATGTTCCGGGCTATGACCGACACTACCAAAGGGTCAGCGTAGTCAGCAATTACCCCGGGGTTGTCGAGGTCCGAGAAGGTCATTGGAATTGAGGCTTTTTTCGGTGCCTTCGATTCCAATTCCTTTCTATCGACGCTCATTATCTCTTTGAGCGCTCTTTTTCTTGCTGCAGCGGTAGGACCTCCTCCTGCAAAACCCCCCGAGATAGTGTGGATTGTCTTCACTACCTCGGAGCTGTTTCCGGGGTCTTCCTCCTGGTCAGTCTTTTGATTTCTCGGGTTCCTTTTTTCGTCCCCCGGGCTAGCTTCTCTCCTTCTCTTGGGTCCCTTATGGTCGGACACGTACTCGACGAGTCGGCCAGCTCAGATAAGCTCTTCAATGGCATCTCGGAGATCGTGACAGTCCTCCGTTCGGTGGCCATATTGCTTATGGTATTCACAATACATGCTTCGGTTTGTATTTGCCCTTTGCCTCATTGCCTTAGGCTTGGGTAACCGTTCGGTATGTTGTATTTCCTGGTACACCTCACTTATCGACCGAGATAAGGGGGTGTAGTCTGAAAACTTCCCTCTTCGGGTCGCTCTCTCCGACTTCGGGCTTTTTTCCTGAGCCCTCTGAGATCGGGGGTTTTCTAGCCGTCTTTCTTCGGCCATGTCTTCAGCGGACTCCTTTGCCATTTTGGCCATCATCGCCTCCTCGGCCCTTATGAACTCGGCAGCTCGGTCCTGGATTTCTTCCATGGTCGTAGGCTCCGACCTGGAGAGGGACTCGGCAAATGGCGACCAGCGGAGCCCGTTTATGAGCAGGGTGATCACATTTGACACATGCAGATCTTTCACTAGGAGCGCTTCGGCATTAAATCTTTCGAAATATGCCCTGAGCGGCTCCCCCTGCTTCTGCTTGATGTTTATCAAGCTTACAGCTGACCTCGGCTTCGTCTTCCTAGTGGTGAAATGAGCAAGGAACTGGGTAGCGAGGTCGGAAAAGCAGCGGATCGACCTCGGCGGAAGACGGTTATACCACTTCAGGGCCGTCTTCAGCAAGGTGATCGGGAATGCCCGGCACCGTTCCTCATCTACCGCTCCGTCGTAGTCCATCCGGGACTTGAAGGCCTCCAGATGTTCCTCCGGGTCGGAGGTCCCGTCGTACTTAAGTCCCGGTGGGGTCCGACCTGGGGGCATCTGGTATTTTAGGATGTGAGGAGCTAAGGGACCTTCTACACGGAACTGGAACCCTCCTCCTCCTCCGTCGACCGTACTTCGGTGCTCAACGTGGGTTTGGGAGTGTTCTAGCTCGTCGTAATTTTGGGACTGTTGGTCCCTTTCCCGAGATCTCCTTCGGCTGTCCCTTTCGTCGCGTTCCCGAGATCGACGCCTATCGTCGGATCCCGGTCGCTTCTGCCACCTTTCCCGAGAGTGCTCCTTCCCACGGGACTCGCCAATCTCGTGCTTTTGCTTCTGCTCAAGCCTTCGAAGGCGCTGAGCTAGGTCCTTGACCTTTTCGCGTTCTGCGTGGAGCTTCTCTTCAACCTTGCGATTGCGGCGTTCCTCCCTCCGGAGTTGTCCCTCCAGAGGGGCTCGCTTCTCTTCAACCGAAATGAACTCATTCATGTTTCACTTCTTTCATAATTAAACCTGGTGCGGCTTCCTCTGCTGAGTTATGTAACCACCAAGTAATTAACCCTTAATGCTTAAGTCACTTTAGGCCAATTATTAAGGGTCACATCTTGATTTCCTAGCTTTATCTTTTACTTTTAAAATAATATACGCGAAAAATACGTGGGAATTTATTTTTTAAAATATAATATCGTGAAAATAGGGGCAATCGTCAATATATATAAACGCTATATATATAAATATTTGATAGAGAGAAAGAGAAAAAAAATTGAATAGTAAATAAAGAGAGAAAGAGAAAAAAAATGAAGTTGAAAGAATTAAGGATCTGAAGAGAAAAAAGGGATCTGAATGAATGAATAAATAAATACTCTGCAACAAAATATGTATATATATAAGTATTTGATAGAGAAATCTTCTTCAATATTTTTAGTTAAAAATTGAATAATATTTTTAATTAAAAAATTATATTGTTCAATATTGCATCAATTTATGAATTTCTTACTTTATTATTTAAGAAATTGAATTTCATGCAATTCTATTTATTAAATCTATACATATAATATTTACGAACCTCCTGGATTAAATTCTCTGTCATGTGTCATTTTCTCAGATTTTTCAATTTTTTACTTATTTTTTTAATAAATATCAATTAAATCCTTTTCTTGATTTAATATATTTATTCATTAAATATAATTATTATGTTAATTATTGATTAGAGATTTTATATGTCTAATTTATTGTTTTAATAAATTATATCAATTAATTCTTGATTGGCATATCATTTAATATGGCGAATATGATTAAAACATTTCCTTTAATATGTTACCATATATATTTGAATAAATATCAATAACAATATGAATCAATCAATATATATATATATATATAAAAGAGAGTTTTTCCAGAAAAGAAAATGCTTACGTGTCAATTCCTAAAAGAAAATTATTTTAGTATGTAATATTTTTCATATATATTATGCTAATTCATCGTCTTATTTTTTGCTATTAAATGTATCCATTATTATTATTTTCTTATTAATATTAAATTAAAGATAATAATTATATTGTTCCGTACCTTTGCTCCGGTAGGAACTGTCGCCGGTCTCCAACTCCTCGCACAGCTCCTCTCCAAGGCGCGGGGGGTGGTTTCCCTGAAAGGACTCCGAAGCTTAAGTCAGTAAGTGCTCAAGGCTTGGGAACTCAACTGAGAGCGTACCTGGTTCATGAGAGTGACACCCTATTTATAGAGCGGGATGTGGGCTCCTTCCGCGCTTCCGCTTCCGAGCGACTCGGGATAACCTCTATCCCGCTTTCTACGGCATACTAGGTTGATCCGCGTAGTGCCGTTACAGCGCGGATTACTCGGCGTCATCATCCGCTTTGTGGATAAGCGTCCGCCCTTTTCGGGGGAACGTGCATATCTCTCCCTCGGGTCGGATCATGATACCCGGACCCGGGTTTAGCTTCAGGTCCTTTAGGTCGGGTCGGGTCGGTGAATCCGTACCCGGATCCGTTTGCGACCCATTAGCAATGGATTACCCATTCCTTATTGGGCCTTGATCTGGACTGGGCCCTTCTTGGGGTGTACCCGAGATCCGACCTTGGGCTCCAGGTAGGTCCCTTGCTTGACTTGGGTCGTCCTTTGTTTGGGCCGTAGTTGGGGTTTCGAACTGGGCCACCGAATTGGGTCGCAATCCGGGGTGTGAACATATACTAATATTATACATTCATATAAAATGATTATAATATATTGTATCTCATATATGTTGATATTGATATATATATATATATATATATATATATATATATTATAACTATGTAATATATATATATATATATTATAACTATGTAATATATATATATATATAAAGATATCATATATAAAATTGATAACAAAATATATAATATTATTTTTTAATTTGAGATGTAATATCATATATAAAGATATGGTATACACAATCCGTGATTTATAAGATTTTTTATGATTATTATTTTCACTCATTGCTCATTGATTAGTGATATATTAATATATTTATCTATTTAAAATATATGATATGATATATAGAGTTAAAGAATATAATAGATAATATTACTTTATTATCAAAAAAAAATTAGATAATATTACTTTTTAACATGATATATAATATCCTATATAAAGATATGATTTCTATTCCAATTTAATTTTAAAAAATAGTGAGATTTGTTGAAGAAAATAACTCTATCAAATCATACTTATATATATACATAATTTATCATAACATATCTATCATTCTTTTAGATCAAATTTTTCTCTCCACCTCATCAACGCTCTGATTTTATTTTTTTTTTCTTCTTCCTTCATTGTTCTTATTCTATCATTTCTCATTTTGTTCTTCCTCTATTTTCTTTCATTTTTTTTTTCTTATTTTCATCTACCTTCTTCTTCCTCCTTCATATTTTTCTCTATTTTGTTGATCTTTTTTTCTCTTCTTTTTTTTTCTTCATCATTCTTGAAACGTTTTTTCGTCTTTTGGTTTTCTATGTTTTCCTTTTTTTCTTCTACCTCTGTTTCTCTTATTTTGTTTTTATTTTTTTACCTCATTCAACCTTCTTTTTCCTTCTCTATTTTTTCTCTTTTTTTTCTTTATTTTGTTTTTTCTTTCTTTTATTTTCTTCTTTATCTTTCTCTTTTATTATCTTATTTTCTTCTTTTTTTTCATATCTATTTTACATTTTATTTAATATCTTTGTCTTTCTCATCTTGTATATTTTCATTTATTTTTTATAATCGGTTTCTATTTATCATTCTTCCTAATTCTTTTATTTTGTTCAAGAGGTTTAATTTTTCCTCTTCTTTATTATGGTGGGTGGTGACAACGACTTGGACTCATGGCTACGAAGGGGTCTCTTGATATTTTACTTTCTTTTTTTCCTACTATTTTTATTACTTTTTATAATCAAATATATATTTTTTTCATTATGAGATGAATGCCTCTCTTTACTTTTTAAATGTTTTATTTGTTGAAAGGAATGAGAAAATTCAACCAATTATTCTATGGGTATTCATTTTTATTTCTTTATTATTAAAGATAAAAAACTTTCTATTTTTTACCATTTTATTTTTTAAATAAAATAATAGTTTTAGATACCAACTTGAATATGTAAGCTCCAGAACCTTTCTGAAGAGAATTAAGCATAATTCTCTCAGAATCATGAAAGTTTTAATGATAACAAGGTAAGCCATAAGTATAAAATTTTACTTAAGGTTTTGCTAATATGTGCGCTAAGTGTCTCAGAAAGTTATAAATTATTGCAATGCCATGAGCAAAGATCTAGACAAAACATCAAGTAACCTCGAGATAAATTGATAAAATCATAGCGCCAAAGATGTCAGAAAGGATATCTCAGAAGCGCAGAAGGTGAAAACATGTTTCTGAGGAAAGAACACTGTCGCCTCAGAAGGGTCTCAGAAGACCTCGCGACTAGTAGTTCTCAGAAGGATCTTCCCTCAGAAGGTTAGCCTCAGAAGTCCGTACAACTCTTAGAAGGTTGGACTCAGAAGCAACCAAGTGTCTGGACTCAAGGAAGTGCAAACAGACTCAGAAAGCTCGCTACAACTAGCCAAGGAAGTGGGAACACGCGCACTGTGCAGTTCTGAAAAGTTCCTCATTTTGCGCTGACTGTAGCAGGGAGCCGTTCTGAAAAGGACATAGCCACATAAGCAAAGTGAAAGCCTCTAATTTCGCGGCTCTTTGATGCCTATATATATGAGTTCAATTCCAGAGCAATGTGACAAAACCTTTGCACAAAAACTCTTGATAAAACGTGCCAAAACTCTGTTGAATTGAAAATCATTTTGCGAAAACTTAGAACTTTCTCAGAAAGACAATTTTTACGAAATTGCTTTTCTAACTTTGCAAAATCTTCTAGTTCTGAATTGGTGTAAATTCTTACATTTGTAAGTTAATTCTAGAAGTCTACTAAGTGTAAAACTAGGTTTGTAACTTAGTCTTGGTAGTTGTTTTCGATCAAAACAAACTTTCTGAAAAACGCTAAGTCCTTCGTTGTTTGAAGGCAGTTTCAAGTCCTCTAGTGTTTGAGGCAAGGAAGTCCTTAATTGTTTAAGGCAAGGAAGTCCTCTAGTGTGAGGCAAGGAAGTCCTTAATTGTTTAAGGCAAGGAAGTCCTCTAGTGTGAGGCAAGGAAGTCCTTAATTGTTTAAGGCAAGGAAGTCCTCTAGTGTGAGGCAAGGAAATCCACTTCGGATTGTGAAGTGGTGGAAGTCCTTTACGTGGTAAAGGCAGTGTTGTCTGGGAAGGCACATTAAGAAGAATATCTAAGAACTCTCAACTAAAGGTTGAGGACTGGAGTAGGTTGGTTATAACCGAACCAGTATAAAATCCCTTGTGTTAAGCTTTTCTCCCTAACTCATTACGTATCCAAATCTTTGAGAAAAACTCTATCACAACTTTAATCAAGAGGTCTCTTGAAGACCTTATTGATCAAAATCAGAAAGCTTTTAAGAAACTCAAACCTTAAGTCGTTTTCTTAAAAATCTCTCAGAAAGGAACTTTCTTAGAAAGACTAAGTTTTCAGAAACTTAATCTTCTCAGAAAGCATTTTCCGCTGCAAACTCTTAATCATACCTTCTGAGTAAAAACAGCTTTCTAAGTAAAAGTTTTAACAAGCAATTTTAAAACTTGCACGATTCAACCCCCCCCCCTTCTCGTGCACACATACACTTTCAATTGGTATCAGAGCTCGGTCCTTAAGGGGTTGAGCACTTCGCAGTGTCAAGGAAAAAGATCCACGAAGGGAAATATGAACTCACCAGCTGCATTCATATCAGATGGGGCCTCAATAAACAGACCTCCGATGTTTCTCGGAGACAGCTTCGACTACTGGCGTGACAGGATGACGCTGTTCATCAAGCACACCAGTTTGGACTTATGGGATAGGATCGAGAATGGAGACTATCAGCCTCTGCAGACAATTACAGAGGATGTTGTAGTTGCAACAGACGCTGAGCCAGGAGCGGCACCTCCAGCACTCAGAACCTATACAAGACGAGTCCCTAAGGATGAATGGACTCAAGAGATGAAGGAGAAGATACAACTCAACTTCAAAGCTAAATACATTCTTCTCTGCGCCTTGCCCAAAGTAGAATACGACAAGATTGTGTCGTGTGATACCGCTCAAGAAATTTGGGAGAGATTACACATGCTGCACGAAGGAAATGATGAAGTCAAGGAAACTAAGGTATCAATGCTCGTACATAAGTACGAGTCCTTCTGCATGCAACCTGAGGAAACTATTGACAACATGTCAATAAGATTTCTCCACATCATAAATCAGCTAAAGGTCTTGGGAAAGACCTACTCCAACGCTGAGATGGTGAGGAAAATTCTCAGAAGCCTCTCTGCCAAGTGGCGCCCAAAGGTGACAGCAATTCAAGAAGCAAAGGATCTAAATCAGCTGGGTTTAGATGTATTGTTTGGCTCACTCAAAACTCACGAGATTGAGCTTGAAGGACTACTTGGAGGACCATCTTCATCCTCAAGACCTCAGAAAGCTCTGGCTCTGAAAAGTCAGGTCAAAAAGACTTCAAAAGCCCTAAAGGCTGAAGAAATATCTGAATCTGAAAACGATCAAAACTCAGATTCCGATGAAGATGACATCTCTCTTCTAGTAAGGAAAATGAAGAAAGCTTGGAAGAGAAGATCAAGCAAAGACAAAGAGATCACACCTAGAAAAGGAAAGTCAAAGTCTTCTGACGCCACATGCTTTGGCTGTGGAGAAAAGGGCCACTTCAGAACGGAGTGCCCTCAGAACAAGGGAAAGAAGAAGTTCATTCCCAAGAAGAAGAAGAAGGCAATGGCTGCTACATGGAGTGACTCAGAAGAGGAAGACTCTGAGTCAGAAAGTGAAGAGGAAGCTAATGTCTGCTTCATGGCCGGTACTGACTATATTCTGGAAACAGAATCTGAGTCAGAAGAGGTACCAAACACTCCTACTCTCTCATACTCATACAATGAGATCTCAGAACTCTATGAAGAGCTTCTGAGAGACTCAAACGAATTAGCTAACAATTTCAGCAAACTAAGAAAGTCTTTTAAATCCTTAGAAGCTGAAAATGCTAAACTAATTCAAGAAGTAGAGAACCTAAGGCTTGAAAGAGATGACTTTAAAAATAGATATCTTGAAAGTCACAACCTCTATCAAGCTTTAGAAACAATGTCTTCTGTAACTGTTGAAAAAGCCGAACTGGCTTTGATAGAATTACAAAAGACAAATGAGCTTCTCACTTCTGACCTGGTTAAGATGGTCAAAGGTGAAAAAATGATGACACTCTTGCTTGGTGGTCAAAGACCTTACAAGGATAAGAGTGGACTCGGTTATGAAGAAATCTTCGAACCAAATGATATTGATCCATCCTTAACTAAGTCACCTTGCACGTGCATAGCATGTTTTAAGAGTGGCCATGGTTCTGAAAAATGTCCTATGTTGGAAAAAGGAAAAATCTCTAAGCCTCAGAAGGCTCAAAAGAAAACTCAGAAGGCTAAACTTTCTAAGAAGAGTAACCCCTCTCAGAAAGGAAAAACTTCTCAGAAAGCAAGTGCTTCTGAAAAGGGCAAACAAAAATTCTATGACTCTCAAAACCATGACCCCTCTAAGAAAAGAAGGCAAAAGTCCAAAAAAGCTAACAAGCAAGGACCCAACAAAGAATGGGTACCTAAATCTGTTAACTTTGTGACTGCAGGTGCATCATCAAGCGTTGCTCCACCACCACGATGAGCAGTGGTACCTTGACAGTGGCTGCTCAAGGCACATGACTGGAAGCAAGCACTGGTTCAGAAGTCTCAAGCCCAAGAAAGGCGGAACAGTGCGATTCAGTGATGGCGCTAAAGGGAGAGTCACTGCAATCGGAGATGTTGGTAAGGATTCCTCTCACCAAATCTCAGATGTACTTTTGGTCGATGGCTTAACTCACAATCTATTAAGCATTAGTCAATTTTGTGACAAAGGCTTAAAGGTTGAGTTTTATGCCAAGCATTGTCATGTGATTAATCTCACAAATGACAAGATCGTTCTGGAAGGAAAACGTGTTGGTAACATTTATGTTATCCATCTGGATGATCTAAAGGATCAAAATGTGGAATGTCTTGTCTCTGTCCAAGAAGACAAATGGCTATGGCATAAGAAACTTGGTCATGCCCATATGAGACTTCTTTCTGAACTCTCTCAGAAAGGACTTGTAAAGGGCCTTCCCAGAATTAAGTATCAGAAGGATGCAACCTGTGACTTCTGTGAAAAAGGGAAACAGACCAAGGCTTCCTTTCCCAGTAAAAGTGGTATTTCTACTCAGAAACCACTGGAACTGCTCCACATGGATCTATTCGGACCAACCAGAACAGCTTCCCTTTCTGGAAAACGCTATGGTCTTGTCATAGTGGATGATTACTCCAGATTCACTTGGGTTTTCTTTCTAGCTTCTAAGGAAGAAACTTTTGAGAAGTTCAAAGCATTTGCGAAAAGAGTTTCAACTGAAAAAGATTCGCACATTCATGCCATTAGATCAGATCATGGTGGTGAATTTGAGAATCACGCTTTTGAAAAGCTTTGTGAAAATCTGGGCATAGCTCACGAATTCTCATCTCCCAGAACTCCTCAACAAAATGGAGTAGCTGAGAGAAAGAATCGAAGCCTTCAAGAGATGGCAAGAACAATGCTCTTAGAAAGTGGACTTTCAAAAGGTTTCTGGGCTGAAGCAGTAAATACTTCATGCTACATTCAGAATCGAGTCTTTCTAAGACCAATTCTGAAAAGGACACCTTACGAACTATGGAAGAATAAAATACCAAACATTTCTTATTTCCATATATTTGGTTCTTCATGTTTTATTCTCAACACAAAGGACAAACTCTCCAAGTTTGATCCTAAGTCCGATGATGGATACTTCCTAGGATACTCCTCAGCCTCTAAAGCTTACAGAGTATATAATAAAAGGAGTAAATGTGTTGAAGAGACAATCCATATTAAGTTCAAAGAACTTAGTAAGGACCTATCTCAGAAAGGTGCTGACTTAGAAGATGAATTTGAGAAACTCAACATCTCTTCTGAAAAAGCCAAAAGGAAAATTCGTATAGATGATGAGACTGACTTCCAACCTATGGAACAATCATCTTCATCTAAAGAAAAATCTAGTAACATCATCAAAGCTCCAGAACCTAGAGAATCTACTTCTCCAAATACAATGGAACCTAGATTTTCAGAAGGACAAGCTTCTGATGACTCAGAAAGAGAACCTTCTGTGTCTCGTTCTCAGAACCCTACTCCTAAAGGGATCAGAGGTTCAAGAGACTTGAAGAACATCTCTCAGAATGAAGTCTTGGGCAATCCAGAAAGTGGCGTAAGAACCAGAAGGAACTATACAAATCTTGCTATGGTTTCTGAACTTGAACCAGATTCCATAGAAGAGGCGTTAGATGATCCTAGCTGGTAAATGCCATGCAGGATGAACTTGACCAATTCGAGAGAAATCAAGTTTGGAAACTGACTCAGAAACCCAAAGGCAAGAGTGTCATTGGACTAAATGGGTGTTTTCGAAACAAACTTGATGAAAACGGTCAAGTCGTGAGAAACAAGGCCAGACTGGTCGCACAAGGGTACAACCAACAAGAAGGGATAGACTATGATGAAACTTTTGCTCCAGTCGCAAGATTGGAAGCTATCAGAATGTTGCTAGCTTTTGCTGCACATAAAGGTTTCAAACTCTATCAGATGGACGTTAAGTCTGCCTTCTTGAATGGATATCTTTCTGAGGAAGTTTATGTAAAGCAACCTCCTGGTTTTGTGAATGATGCATTCCCGAATCATGTATTCAAGCTTACAAAGGCTCTCTATGGTTTGAAACAAGCCCCAAGAGCTTGGTACGATAGATTGAGCTCCTTTCTGCTTAAAACGGATTCTCAAGAGGGAAAGTGGACACAACTCTTTTTACGCTCTCAGAAGACTCTGGCTTCTTGATTGTCCAGATTTATGTTGATGACATAATATTTGGCGCAACCAATGAATGCCTTTGCAAAGAATTCTCCAAGCTTATGCAAGGTGAATTCGAGATGAGCATGATGGGAGAATTAAAATTCTTCCTAGGATGCAAATCAAGCAAGAGTCGGAAGGGACAGTCATTCATCAAGAGAAATATACCAAGGAACTTCTGAGGAAGTTTCTGATGGATAAGGCCAAACCCATGAGCACTCCCATGCATCCCTCTCAAGTAATTGACTTGGATGAAGATGGTGAGAAAGTCTCAGAAAGCAACTATCGGGGATAATTGGCTCACTTCTCTACTTAACTGCCTCCAGACCAGATATCCAACTCAGTGTTGGGATCTGTGCTAGATTCCAGTCTAAGCCCAAGCAATCACACTTGACTGCAGTTAAGCGAATTTTACGATATTAAGTGAACTACTAATCTTGGTCTTTGGTACGAGAAATGTTGTTCTTCTGATGTTGTAGGTTACTGTGATGCCGACTACGCTGGAGATAGGATAGATCGCAAAAGCACAAGTGCTGCTGCTGCTTCTTTGGAAAATGCTTAATCACTTGGTCTTGCAAGAAGCAAAATACGATCGCCCTATCAACTGCTGAAGCTGAATATGTATCTGCTGCAAACAGCTGTTCTCAGATGCTTGGATTAAGAATCAGCTACTTGATTATCAAATAAGGTACACCAAAATCCCTATACTCTGTGATAATACAAGTGCTATCAACTTAGCTAAGAATCCTATTCAGCATTCTCGATCCAAGCACATTGATAAAAACATCATTTTATTCGGGATCATGTGCAAAAAGGGGACATTGAACTCAAATTTGTAAATACTGAGGATCAAATCTCAGATATATTACAAAGCCTTTGCCCGAGGATCGTTTCAATATTCTGAAAGGATTTCTAAATCTAAGACGATTCTAAGTGCTTTGAAGTTTAAAAACTCTCTCTTAGAAACCTCCCCTTAGTCCTAGTTTAGACTCTGAGACGAACAGTAGAACTAAGCTTCTGAGCTAGAAGTAGGAAAACACAAAAAACTCTAGCTGAGAAAATTTGTTCTCAGAAGACTCATCTCTCGGAAAGGAGATCTTCTGAAACACCTCCAGAAGGAGGATTTCTCAGAAGGACCACCTCTCTCAGAAAGGTACCTTCCGAGAAACTAGTTACCAACGGTAACTTTTGGATAAGTGGCAGGAAACGGCTAGTTATCAGCCATGTCTATAAATACTTATAGCATTGTTCCATTGAGCACTTTACGCTCAGAACTTACCAAAACTTCTGCCAAAAACCTCTCCTCGCTTTCTAATCTTCATCTGCTCTTTCTCTCTCTCTCACTTGTTCTTCTCTATCCTTCTCAAACCTCAAACCTTTCTTCTAATGGCCGTCTCTGGAGAAATCAAGGGCTTAATGAGAAAACAATCTCAATGAGATATCCGAAGATATTCTCTATGACAATGAGGAAATGCAATCCCTATTCCACAAGACTTATCTCCCACGGAATCTTGCCATGGAAGGGTATTGCCTCTCAATGTCTACAATCAGGTGGACGAAATCCAATTCACCTTCCTCAAGCAACCTGGATGGCCAGCCATGATGAGCTCTGAGGACGTGTGCTACCCAAATGTGGTAAGAGCCTTCTATTCGCAAATAGAAAGGTTCACCAACAAAGGGGTCAAGAGCAAGATTGGTGACCAACAGATCCGCTTCTCCTCCCTCTGACATCAACAAAGTCTCAAGACCTTGAATGGTGGCGCCGTCATCGCTGACGACCCAGAATGGGTCAAGGAGGTAGATGACTCGGAAGAAGAAGTCGTGACACTTCTGACTGGTAGCAACAGCCTACCACTCAAAGGGGTAAAGGTACCTCATCTCACGCAAGAGGCCAGAATCATCTTCTCCGTTGTGCAAACACACCCTTCTCCCTCGGATTGGAGACATGGGGAACGTTACCACCATGGATGCCTGCCTGCTGTACCATCTACTGAAGAAGGAAAGAGTAGATTTTGGAGGATGGTGCTCAACTACATGATGCACCAGGCTCATCCAAAAAGGGCTCTCACAAGTCTACCTTACGGTAGCCTTCTGACCAGAATCCTAAACCATTTCTCCTTCCCACTTGAAGACTATGAATACGTCTTCAACCACAGCAAGTTCTCCATGGTCACCTTCAAACAACATCAAGAAGAAAAAGGTACCAGACACGGGGGCACCTAAGAAGAAGGAGGAAGCAAAGTCCTCTAAGGGAGCTGCTGGTCTCATCCAGCCGTCTAAGGCTGAGAAAGGAAAGGAAAAGGTTTCCGATCCTCCAGAAAAGAAGAAGAAGAAGCAAAAGGTGACTCATCCTTCTCCAACAAGGGTGACACGGAGTATGGCTTCTGAGGAAGCTCAGAAGACTCCTCAGAAGGCTCCTACGATTGTTGAGGCTGCTGAAGACTCAGAAGAAACAACATCTGAGCAACCCATGACCAGAAAAAGGAAAGCACCTCCCACTCTTCAAGTCCCAGACGTGCCACCAGAAGGGAAAAAGAAACGTGGTCGTTTGGTAAAAGCTAACTCTAAAAATCCACCTTCATTTCTTCACTCTTCTTCTACTTCAATTCCTATTTCTGATTCTGTTGATGGTTTTAAACCCACCAAATTTAAAACTAAACTCCTACATTCCTTGAAATATCAGGGAAAAACTCACAAAGGAGTGGGGATAAAAACCACCAAGAAACAGAGCCCGCCAACGACGACGGGTAAAGAAATTGTAGCAGTTACTGCTACTACTGCCACCACCGCTGCTGCTACTACTGCTGTTGAAGAAGAAGCAGAAGCTTCTCATCACTCCTCCCCATCTGGACATGTCTCCCCCACCAGAGAAGACATTCAGGGGCTTGGAGGAAATGTCGCTGATTCCTCTTCCGAGGAAGAAGATGCGGCACGCTTTCGCATTGAGCATCGCACTCCAGATGCTGGAAGCTCCAAGAAAGAGGCCCAGAAGAAGCCTCTGCGGTTTCTATGGTGGAACTTTCTGAAGCAACCACAACTGAAGTTGCCACTGTGAATGCTGAGTCATTGGCTCAGACGATGAGTGAAGTTCAGAAGGCGCTGGATCATCCTTCTGAGACTCCAGAAGCTGCTCAGATGCAACAAACAACAACAACTACAGCATGAGGAAAGCTTAATTGAACCAACTTCTGAGGTTGGTCTCCTCTCTTCTGAGATCCCTTTGGAACATGAGGAAACTCATGTCTCAACACATGACGTAGTGCCAGGGACCACCAGCACTGGGCTCAGCTCAGAGGTGGGCGCTGACGCTACCATGGCTGCCGGAGTTGCAGCAGTTGAGGCATTTGTTGCCCACAGTTCCTTAGAAGGAACTCTTTCTGAGAAGGACTCTCAGAAGGAACCAGAGGTTCCTCCTCAAGATATAACAGAGGTTCCTCCTACATCCTTTGATCAACAAGGTCCCTCTTTCTCCATCACGGACTCAATGATTGGTTCCGGCTTCCAGCTGGGAAGGATGGTAGTCACTCCACCCTCTGTGCACTTTCGGCCTTTCTTTGGTCGAATTGAGAAGTTGAAGAGCAATGAAGCCATGCATAGCCAGATCTCAACCTTCAACCTCTCCGATGATGCTCAGACTTCTGGTGCAATGGAGCAACCATCAGCTAGGCAACCCTCTGATCTAGACCTTGCTCTAGTTGCTGAGGATACTCAAAGGCAGCCTTCGATTGAACTTGCTGCTATTGAAGGTAAAGCTGTCCAGAAGAAGACCCTCCTGAATATCAAACAAGGGATATAATCGATGAAGTACTTGAGGCTGAAGTCTCTCGTCCTCCTTCATCTCAACCCTCCTCTTCTCAACAGCCTTCCACTGCCTCTGACCTTCCTCCAGAATGCGCTCAGAATGCGACTCAGAGTGAGATTCTAATGGAGATATGCCAGCTGCTACGCTATATTGCCAGAAGGCAGTAGTTCTAAGTCAATGATGGCGTTTATATCTTAGCCACCCTTTTGATGACAAAGGGGGAGTAGATAAATGATAAAAATTTTTGCACATTGGCTATTATTGTAAACACTAGGCTAGAACTTAGGGGAGCAACAATTTAGGGGGAGCCAAATCTTTTGTATCTTTACAAAACCATAAATGAAAAATCATTTCTTTGGCATCTCATGTTTTACCTATCTTATGTCTAGCTTTTATTATTATTTTTTTGGCATCTCTTGATTTACTTAGCTTGGTATTTCTGAATCTCATACATACATTTATCATGAAATACATGCTATGAAATAGATAATCTCAAACAGTAATCATACAATGCATACTTGAACTGTTGATTATCTCAGCCTTCTAAGAAATAACGAAGCCTTCTCTCAGAAAGCTAAATTAGTTTCTAAGAAAGCAAAAGTGAATTCTGAATAAGTTATGAACTTACTCAGAAACACTTTTGAACTTAAGCAAATTATTATCTTAAGACTTAAGTTGTTATCATCAAAAAGGGGGAGATTGTAAGCTCCAGAACCTTTCTGAAGAGAATTAAGCATAATTCTCTCAGAATCATGAAAG